>JAGYYJ010002817.1:0-182717 GCA_019671005.1 Hibiscus mutabilis
CTCCATCTCCTTGAAACAAATTTAAGGACAGAATGATATTCTCGAGGGACTCGAGCCAAGCATAAAAGCGAGATATCATCAGGAAGACCATATATCAATGGCTCTTGAGGTTGTTCCATTTGGCTGATTACTTCCGATTCACCTTCCAAATTATCCATTTTAATGGGAACCCTTGCTTTTCTTTACAATCTATGATTCATAAAGAGAATTAAACAGACAATTTCACCTTCAAGTTCTCTAAATTGCAATTAGATAATTATTCAAAAATAATTACTTTCTTCATTCAGGTCCAATAACATTTTAATCCCATGAACAGGGAAAAGATAATTACTTTCTTCACGTTTCTCGAATTTGATTCGATAAAAGAATTACGACAAAATCGAGCTAGCATTCATCTTGTAAGAGACTTTAGAAAATCAAGGAGCCAAATGTTGACATCTAACACTTAATGAAAAGAAAACTATCAATTTACCTAAGGCAATTACATGAAAAAAGGCCAAATCAAAATGAACATAAATTTCAAAAAAGGGATGCAGAAAGCATTGCAATTGAACATTTGGGTGGAAAATTCGATAAAAAAAATTGAGGCAACAAGGATCGAACAGATAAATATATAAGAACAAATATAAAAAGTAAGGGAAAAAATGCTGACCTGAAATTATCGGATCGGGTTAGGAGCTTCAATGATCGGAAATCGACGAAAAGGTCTTTAAGACTTGGGAGGTATATGAAACCAGCAATTTTATTTTTATTTTCCAAATTAAAAGAGTACTCGGTAATCTTTGCCCTCTTTGGGACTGGGCCTATATGCCGTCGTAAGCGGTGGTTTTCGGTGAATGTATAGGCCTTCTGGGCTTCATTCTTTTAGTGAGTACAAATTCTCTTGTTTGGGCCATAAGCAAAAGCACAGCGTTGGCAAATTATCTCCTATAATCACGTCAATCTCGAGACCTCTTACAATATAATATTTATCAGAGATATAATTTTATTATTCTCACACGAGCAGTAAATATGTGGGAAAAAATTATAATAGGTTATAGGATAACTTGTGACCGAACTATTAAAACGATTAGATTACAATTCAATAACTGCTGTAACGATCGACGTTGATTCTTAAATTTGCATTTAAAAACAAACCCCAGTATATTTTACCTTGATAGAATTGTAACCGAGGGGACCGGCAAGGATTTAAAGAAGTGAGACCAACTCCTTACAAGGTACTGCTTGAAGATAATATTATTAGCTATGAAGGACAGATTGAGATTGGATTTAAATTCATTGATAATGTGAGTTTTCTTAGACCCCAAGTTTCCATTTCCCATTCATAGATAAGCTTGCTAGTTAGGTTGCCAAGAAGATTAAAATCATCTGTTTAAATTTGCAGAAGTGAAAAACGAGATTCAAGAATTTGCTGCACTGCCGAATGAACCGAAACCGATTTATAGCTGCATCAGATGTCTATGGAACCTCCCACAAGGATGAATCAAGAGGAAAAACAAAATAAGTCAGTTGCATGTGATTTAATGTAAGGATTGCCACCCATGGTCTGAAAATCTATATGCTATGAATATTTTTGCAGAAGTTTCTATTTGACCTCAAAAAAAACACAGGGTTCAAAGAAATGGAAGGCACGTCCATCTCAATGAATTATTGCTTTAGTTTTCCCTCTTTAATTCCATTGATTTTTCTAATATGTTTGACTCAACATAGTTTAAAAGAACCCCACGAATTATTATCCCCAATTTGATTTCTAAAAAAAAAATTTCCCAGGGTTCAAAGTTAAATTTTGGCAGAATGAAAATATTGCTGTAAATTTCGAATAAACTTGTCATTGAAATGGGGAAATGGGTTCTGTTGTTGTCAAGTTGAATAGCTCACGGGGACCTATGAGCTACACCACCTCTTGATTCTGACACCATCTTTTCCAACTTGTTTTTCTTCACATGTTTTGGTTTTACATCATTAGAAATATATGGCTAATTAAAGTGGTTAATTTTGCTTTGAAACCCATCCTTTTCTCCAATTCAAAAACATGGTAAATCAGATCGTTCTAGGTAAAAAATAAAGCTTTTACTTTTACACAATCTAATAATATCGTGATAAATCAGCTCATTTTAGGTAATTTATCGTACTAATCTTCTCATAATGAGCCTCACATGGTAACTTATCTATGAAAAAAATCTGGAAATTAGAAAATTTCATCTCATTAGAAGAAAATAAAACAGGTGAAAATAGTTGAGATTCTTTTTCCACCAAACTATAAAATATTCATCACGTATTTGCAATTTGCATTCATATAATATAACCAAACCCCAAGTCTTCATAAATATTCAATCTAATATTACAACTAAGACACACTCTGCATGTTCTATCAGAAACGGGAACAGTGCTCTTTCAACCAAAAAGAAGCCAAAAAAACTTTTGCAACTTTTGTTTTTCCAAAGATTCTAAATCAAACCCTTTTTTCTCTCTCCAGATTTTGCAACTGGGTTTTTGTTGTTTGATCGGAAAAAACAAAGGAACCCAGCAATCAGACGGTCAGAAATCAAATACTTTTTTGTTTTGGATGATAAAAGGAAAGTGTTTCTTTTGGGAAGAAAAAGGTTACAACGGCAGCAGAAATGCTTAGAGGGAACTGTTTCAAACGTTCCTCAGATTACTAGCTATCTTCAACGGTTCCCGAATTCAAATTCTATATTTACAGTGCCCTTTAAAGGTAAGTTATTGGAAAAAGAATGTTGCTTTATCATCAAACCGTTGGCTTGGCCTTTACATTTTTTCAAATTTTCATTGAATTATATTTAGAATCTGATAAAAAAACGACATGTGACTGTTAAGGACACCAAGCTTTTGCTTTTTTGTTTCTGCAAGAAAAATGGTTTGTCTTTTTCTCTTCTTTTTCTTCTTTCCAATGTAAATTATTCAGTTTAAGCCTTTTTTTTTCTTCCCCAGGTCCATGTTTTGGACCATGTCTTAAAGTCCCACCAGTTCAGTTTGTTTTGATTATGATTTAAAAGTGTTTCAAATCTTGAGCCCCACTGACCAAATTCCATGATTATTTGCAGAGAACATTATAGTGGTAGTAGTAGTATTAAAGCAGCTCAAATGGACAATTTATCAAACACTGAGGAAAACTATGATCTGGGTTATCAGCCTTCTCCTTGTTCCACTGAACAGAATGATCAGTCAACGACAGAAACTCCGGGGTGTTCAACAGTGAGCGGCGGTTCTTTCTTGTATTGCCGGACTTATTCGGGGACCTCGGCGTTTTCGGAGGCGGTTGATGATCATAGTTGTTGTAGTGAAGCTTCACCTTCTCATTGGCCAGCAAGAAAATCTGGGGCTCAGAAATTAGCTGTTCTTACAAGGCAGCACAAAAGCAATGTAGATGAAAAGCTTGATGCATTGGAATCATTGGATTTAGGTAAAATTATTTGGCAAAGTTTTTATCTTTCTTGCTAAATTATATGTTTTTTTATGCTAATGGGTGTAAAAATTATGTTTGATAGAACTTGAAATGATGAAGGAAAGATTTGCAAAACTTTTACTTGGAGAAGACATGTCAGGGAGTGGAAAAGGAGTCTGCACAGCTGTTACCATCTCAAATTCCATAACCAATCTTTATGGTACATAGACATGACTGTGTTTTTAGTTGTCATTCAAATCTATGAAATTTGCTTTGTTTTTATGTTGAATGTTGATCGCTGCAGCGACTGTATTCGGGCAAAATTTGAGGTTGGAACCTTTGAGCCCTGAAAAGAAGGCACTTTGGAAAAGAGAAATGGACTGTCTTTTATCTATTTGTGATTACATTGTGGAATTTGCTCCCACCAAGTCACAGAATTTGTGTAATGGAACAGCTGTTGAGGTAAGGTTTCTTGGTCCAAACCAAAAGATGTCTTTGGATGGAGATTTGTCATCTTTGCTTGCTTTATATGATGTTCTTTTGATCTTTTTAGATCATGGAAAGCCGGCCGAGATCGGATATTTACATCAATCTTCCAGCACTGAGAAAATTGGATGCAATGCTCATTGTAAGACAAGCTCCATGTGAGAAAAAATTAAGACTTTTATTATACTTGAAAAGGTTATCTCATAGCTCACATCCTTTTACAGGAAATACTGGATAGTTTCCAGGATAGGGAATTCTGGTATGCGGAGCAAGGAAGTATGTCGTCAAATTAGACCTGCACAGGCTCGTTTCAAAGAGTTGTTCAGAGGAACAACGAGAAATGGTGGGTGCCGGTGCCGTGCGTTCCTCCAAATGGTCTCTCTGAGAAAGCAAGGAAGCACTTGCGACACAAACGAGAGTGTGCTAATCAAATTCACAAGGCAGCTATGTCTATCAACAGTAGTGTTCTTTCTGAGATGGAAATACCAGATTCATACATGGCATCCCTTCCAAAGGTTAGCCCTTCTGGTGATCAATTTGTATATACACAAATGTTCCATTCATGTATATTCTCAGAGAGTTGATGACCTCGGCTAATCATATCAGAGTAACATTGGAGCTTAGCTCATTTAGTTCATGCTATCACTCTTAAAAGTTGATTGATGTTCGGTTGCAAGTCCCCAGTTCGATCTCTAACTCTCTTTTCCTCTTATCTACAGAGTGGGAAAGCCAGTATTGGAGATGCAATTTACCGCTTCATGTATTCTGCAGAAAAATTCTCCCCTGAATATCTGCTTGATTGTCTCAATATAGCATCCGAACATGAAGCACTTGAGCTTGCAGACCGTGTTGAAGCTTCGATGTATACATGGAGACGTAAAGCGTGCATGAGCCATTCGAAATCATCATGGAGCATGATGAAAGACTTAATGTCTGATGTCGATCGAAGCGACAAAAATCATATATTAGCTGAAAGAGCAGAGAGCTTGTTATTTGCCTTGAAGCAAAGGTATCCCGAACTTTCACAAACGTCCTTAGACACCTGCAAAATTCAATACAACAGGGTAAGCAATCAAAACTGGTATTTTCTCTAAAAGATGCAAGCTTTTTGACCTCTAATGAGAAGAAATCAATGGAAACTATGGGTTTTGCAGGATGTGGGGCAAGCGATACTTGAGAGTTATTCAAGAGTGTTGGAAGGTCTAGCTTTCAACATTGTTGCTTGGATTGAAGATGTGTTTTTTGTAGACAGCACAACAAGAAACACAGAGTGAAAAAAGCATTTTCCAGGCAGGAATAAATATATCAAAAGAGGGCTAACTCAACCCTTTCAACCATTTCTGGTTGATAAAATGTTAAACCAAGCATTTAATTTCCATTTTTTTCTTTTTTCAACATTTTGATTCCTTTTGTACATTAGAATCCTTTCATTTCTTTTAAATGGGGTTCTCTTATTGTAACACAATCTGGAATTCCAAATTGCTTTCTTGACTGACAAGACAAACTTTGAAACAACAATCTGAAATGAAAAGAAACACTGCTACTGTCTGGTCCATTTTAAACATCAATCAATGAACCACTCCTTAATCTTATAGGTTTCAAAGGTTTCGATTTCGATGAAGATTTGAAAGCTTCAAACTTGTCCTTGCATTTGGTGTGGTCTCCTTTGTTCTCTTGCAAACACTGTTCCAAGCCATCAGCTATGTCTTGGGACAAATTCTTCTTCATCTTCTTCTCTGTCACACCAATATTACCAGCACCAGGGTTATTCAATGTCCCTTTCTCTTCATCCATCGTGTCGTTAATTCCGCCGCATCAACCAAAACCACAAGGAATCAGAAGCCTGCATCAATTCATTTCATGGATCAACATGTATAAAAAAAAAAAAAAAAAGAAAATCCACAGAATTCTGGGTGATTTAATGTTTCAGTTTTGAAAAACAAAAGCAAAGAAGACATTTACAGCAATGTAACAAGAACAATTAAAGTTGTATAGTAAAGGAAAAATCAAGATTAAACGATGTTTGTAGAAAAGAAAGAGGTGGAAACTTAGAACTTACTTTTGAAGGATGGAGCAATGGAATGACAGATGGCTGAGAGCTTTTTCTAAAACAAATATAGCCAGAAATAGCAATACTCATAAAATAAGTCTTAGTAGTTGCACCTGGTTATGGGTTTTTTTTTAAAAAAATTACATTTTTATCGAAATTTAAATTTCAAAACTCTAGATAAAATTTTTAATATAAATATTCTTAATTGGCCACACTAAAACAATTTATATACATCTTAATGCAAAATATATTATACCCTTTCAAAACTCTAGATATTGATTTTTAATACTTTAATATTTGACTGGTTTTAAAACAAAAATAACCTTTGCATTTATAAAATTTGAGTTTTCAAAAATTTTATAATGTATTATTTAAAACTAACAAAATTGAATGAAATTGAGATTCAGGCTCTTTTAGAGGATTTTTAATTTTACAAAAAAAATATTGAACAATGAAGGTCAAATGATCACTAAACTATACAGTTAAAAAACAATCACTTAAGTTTTAATGTTAATGTTCCTTTTTCGAACAAAAAAGCCCTTAAATAATACATATGAACTATTTCTAATATTTTACAGCTCTTGGGGAGACCTTAACGGTTATTTAAATTTGAATAATCTTATTTATTCCGTTTAATTAACACATTTAATGTTATTTCTATCGATATTTTCCAAATTTATATTATATTTTTTTATTAAATTTATTGTATATATTAATGATTATATTTTCTTATTATAAAGGATTGATAATTACCCCTATTTAAATACATTTTTAATATCAAGTATTAAAAAAACAAAATTTCCAACATCAATATAAAGTTTAAAAAAAATTTTTTTTAAGATTTTGTTTATAAGAATAAATAGTTGGAAAATTAGGCCCCTAATAATATAAGTATTAAAAAAATAATTTGTTATTTATTAGGCATATTAATTTTTAATTTTTAACATTTATTATTAGATTTTACAAATTTATTAATTGTGATTCTTTTTATTAATGTTTTTAAAAAGAAAAAAAAAAAAAATTAATCCGATACTATATATATTGTTTGAATATTTTTATTATTCACAAAATTAAAACTTTTATGATTACGTGGGTCTTAAATCAAATGCAAAAATTTTATTTAAAAATAATAAAATAACGTAAATATTATATATAAATTATTAATTATTTACTTGTGATTTTTAAAATTATTCCTAATTAATCCCTAAAAGAATCTCGATATTTTCCAAATTTATATTATTATCTTTTTTTATTAAATTTACTATATAAAATTAATATTTGCTACAAAGGATTGGTTATTTTATTTCTATTTTTTGGTTAATAACAAATATTTAAAATCAAAAATTAAAATTATTGAATTTTAAATGATTTAATTACTATAAAAAATTAATTTGTTTGTTAAATTAATTAAAGCTCTTATTGGTCAAATTCTCATCAGGATTACTAATTTGTTGTTATTAAGGTTTATCAATCAAAACTGAAAAAAGCAAAAAATAAGAATTATAGTTTTTGAACGATTTATTATTTATAAATTTAAAATTTACGATTATTGACGAAATCAAATCAAATTTATAGATTAAAAAAAAAAATAATAAAATTATATATGTTTATTAATTATTGACTTAAAAAAATAATTTTAAAGAATTATTCATGAAAAACAGGTTAATTTTTTTATCAAATAATAAAACCATAAAATAAAATAGAAAATCTCAAATCGTAAACTTAATAAGACAAAATCAAAATTAAAATTAATCGAAAAAAAAAATTCAATAAATTACTATAAAATAATCTACTGAATTAAATCGAACTGTATACACCATTTACTGTGATTCATAACATCAGATATTTTCTTGGCATATGGGGGTGTTCCTGTAAGAATCATTGAAACGCAAGGGCTAAAATTTACATGTTTATACCCTTTACGTAAATTTCTAACAGTTGGCAACCCCAGTGGAGCCCACCTTAAAGGAAAGCACTAAACACCAAGGCAAAGAAGAGAGTTTCACTAGGGTTTGACCCGAGATGGGGAAAATTGCGTGAAAACCCAGAGAGGGAGAGATTTGTGAGCAGTGAGTCGAATCACCGAGTTTTAATTTTTCCCAGTTTCCGTCAAGTTCGCTCTCGATTAACTCATCAAGATCTATCTCTAATTTCTACCGCAATTTTCGGATTTCTAGAGAGAGAGAAACAAAAATAAACCTGAATATTTGTTTTTGTTTTTAGTCAATTTTCTTTATTTTTAATTTTGAACGTTAGGATCGGAGGGCAAAAAAGGGGCTTTATTAAATAAAAAAGGTTTTTGGAGGGATTCGAGTTGTGTGAGAGTGGTGGGTTTTCTTTTTTCTTTTTTGATTTTTTTGTCGTAATAATTTGGATTTCGCGGGTGAATTTCTGTTAAAGAGAATTGGGGTTAGTTTTTTATGCATTCTGGTAGTGGTGGCGGAGGTGGGCCCAGCTGGAACCCGGTGGGTCGGGCGGCATCCACATCGTCCGCAGCTTCGCCATCTTCCTCGTCATCGGCCGTTTCAACCCCACACTTGGGGTTCGATTCGGTGGTGCAGCAACAGAAACAACAAAGCCAGAAACAACAGCAGCAAATTGCATCTAGGCAGGTAAAGTGCTTCTGAAATTTTAGTAGACCAAATGGAAATTTGGTTAATTGAACTTGATTTTGTGAACTCAGTCTGTTTTGGTAATTGGGCAGCGGTAAGTTGGAGAATTTGGTTGGTTTTGGGGATTTTAATTTGGTGTTATAAATGCAATCTCTGATGTACTACTTAAGGTTGATAGGTTACTTGGCAATTCAATTGTATTCAGGGGTTTGAAATTGAAAGAGGGTTCTATTTAGTGGCATTAAACAGTTCTATTATTTTTCTCTTGGAATCAATAGAAAAATACTGTTGAATTGCTTGCAGGGTATAGTTCAGTTAACATTCTGCATTGGTTTGAGAAGATCAGACATTTTATATTTTGCATTTATATTTGTTCTTGCAGTCATTACAACAACAACTGCATAGAAAACCTGAAGGAAATGAAGCTGCCCTAGCATATCAAGCCAGTGGTCTGCAACGTATGATGGGAGGAAGCAATTTTCCTTTGTCTCCAGGCTCCATGCAACCACCTCAACTGTCCAGGAAGTTCTTTGATCTGCCTCAACAACATTCTTCTGCCCAGGACAGCCAGAATAGGAGTCAAGGTGTTGAGCAACAAATGCTGAATCCTGTTCAGCAAGCTTATTATCAGTTTGCTCACCAGGCTGCTCAGCAACAGAAGGCACTTCTGGCGCAGCAACAGCAAGCTAAGATGGCCATGTTGGGCTCTGCATCTGTTAAGGATCAGGATATGCGAATTGGAAACTTAAAAATGCAGGATCTTATCTCCATGCAGGCTGCTAACCAGGCTCAGGCATCATCCTCTAAGAATGCATCTGAGCAGCTTGGCTCTGCTGAAAAACAGATGGAGCAAGGACCAAGGTCAGCTTTTGAGCACAGAAATGAGCCCAGGCCACCCAGCCAGGCAACAGCTATTGGACAGTTAATGCCTGGAAATGTTTTAAGGGCCATGCAGGCACAACAGGCTCAGCAAAATGTTCAAAACATGGGAAACAATCAACTTGCTATGGCTGCACAGTTGCAGGCATGGGCCATTGAGCGTAATATTGATCTGTCGCAACCTGCAAATGCCAACTTGATGGCTCAGCTCATTCCACTAATGCAGTCCCGGATGGCTGCCCAGCAAAAAGCAAATGAAAGGAATATGGGTACTCAGTCACCAGTAGCTGTGTCCAAGCCACAAATCACTTCACCATCAGTTCCAAGTGAGAGTTCTCCCCGTGGTAATTCATCAAATGATATATCTGGCATGTCTGGATTTGCAAAAGCCAGACAGACTGTTCCACATAACCCTTTTGGCTCAACTTCAAGTGATGGGGTGGTTAACAATGCTAACAACATATCAATGCAGCAGTTGGCTATTCATGGCCAAGATAACCAAGTGCTTCCTACACAGCCAGCTGGGCATGGAAATGAGATGCCTCCTCCGCAATCATCTGCAAATGTTAGCCAGAGTATTGATCCAACTTTTGCGGGCAAAAATTCACCAGGAGGTGGCATAGAAACGCTGCAAATGCAGCATCTGAAACACTTAAATCGATCTTCGCTTCAGCCTGCTGCTCCTACTAATGATGGGGGATCGGTTAATAATTTACCCTCACAAGGAGGAGCTGCTACTCAGATGGCACATCAGCGTTTTGGTTTCACTAAACAACAACTTCATGTTCTCAAAGCACAAATACTGGCATTTAGGCGCCTGAAGGTACACTATCTCTCTCTCTCTCTCTCTTTCTTTACCCTATCCCCGCCTCTCAGACCATTTATGTATTTTGCCTTACTTTCTACTGCATGAAGCTTATAAAGAAATATTGATTGGATCATGCTGATTTATGTGGTCATTAACAGAAAGGAGAAGGTACACTTCCACAAGAGCTCCTTCAAGCCATTGTTCCCCCACCTCTTGAGCTGCAGCAGTTGCAATTACCTCCTTTAGGTGGAAATAACCAGGGCAGAGATGGTGGAAAGAATATAGAGGATCAAACCAAGCATGTGGAGTCAAAGGAGAAGGTTGCACAAGCTGAGCCATCTACCAAAGGACAGAATATTACTAAAGAGGAAGTTTATATAGGAGATGATAGAGCAACTGAATCAGCATCTCATATACAAGGTGTCTCAGCCACGGCCAAGGAACTTCCATCTAAATTATCTGCTGGAAAAGAAGATCAGCAAAGTTCTGTCTTTTCTGCCAATTCAGACCAAGAAGTAGAACATGGTCTTCCTAAAGCTCCAGTTAGAAATGATTTTAGTTTGGATAGAGGGAAAGCAGTTTCACCACAAGTTACTGCATCTGATGGAGGGCAAGCTAAGAAACCTGTGCAGGCAAGCTCTGCCCCCCAGCCAAAAGATCCTGCTTCTGCCAGAAAGTATCATGGTCCACTCTTTGATTTCCCCTTCTTCACTAGGAAACACGATTCATATGGTTCAGCAATGCCTAACAGCAATAATAATTTAACTTTGGCATATGGTGTCAAAGATCTTCTCTTTGAGGAAGGCATGGAAGTCCTTAGCAAGAAACGATCAGAGAATTTGAGGAAGATTGGTGGCTTACTAGCAATAAATATGGAGACGGGAAGGATTAGGCCAGATCTTGTTCTGCGGCTGCAAATTGAAGAAAAAAAGCTGCGACTTAAAGATCTGCAGACACGTTTGAGGGATGAAGTTGACCAGCAGCAACAAGAGATAATGGCGATGCCTGACAGACCATACAGAAAATTTGTCCGCCTGTGTGAGCGTCAGCGCATTGAGATGGCCAGGCAAGTACAAGCCACTCAGAAGGCCCTAAGAGAGAAGCAGTTGAAATCCATCTTTCAGTGGCGCAAGAAGCTCCTGGAGGCTCATTGGGCTATCCGTGATGCACGGACTGCTCGTAATAGGGGAGTTGCCAAGTACCACGAAAGAATGTTACGGGAGTTTTCAAAGAGGAAAGATGATGATAGAAATAAAAGGATGGAGGCCTTGAAGAATAATGATGTTGAAAGGTACCGGGAGATGTTGATTGAGCAGCAGACAAATATCTCTGGAGATGCTGCAGAGAGATATGAAGTTCTTTCATCATTCTTGACTCAGACTGAAGAGTATCTTCATAAACTGGGAAGTAAGATAACAGCTGCCAAGAATCAGCAGGAAGTAGCTGATGCAGCAAATGCTGCTGCTGTTGCTGCACGGTTGCAGGCATGGTTTCTTGAACCCTAGCTCCCTTGTACCCACTTCTGGTTGTCTTTTAGGGTGTTCCCCCTTTCTCAGATTATTTATTTTATTATTATTATTTTTTTTGGGGGGGGTTATTAGCTAAAATTAAAAAAAAGTTTTTATCACCATGCTTTCTTTGGACGGACACAAGTTACTTACGTCACGTTTTTAAAAGCGTCTTGACTAAAAGGGCTTATGAATTAAGATTGTTAATTTTAGGTTTATGAGCAATAAGAAATCGGTTTATGGAAATTTAGAATTTTAGGGTTTTCATCTGTTAGGTTTTAGGTTTATGAATTTAGATTTTAAAAAAGGTCTTATATTTTATACAGTAGTGGCTTCAGTTGCAAAGCATCAGTAGGATGGGTGGTAATTTTGTGACAGGTGGGGCTTCTGCAGTAGTTTTTCTCATGTTCTTTAGATCAATAACTATAATACCATCAGTGTTTAAAGGCCCCCTACTGGGAGACTGAAGGCTGAGCCTAAAAGAAAAAAGCGCATTTCAGGGCCTTATCACCATGCTTTAGGTGAGTCCCAACTCACTTACAGTCTAGTTTTGGCTTCTTGACTAAAGCGCCGCCTCTTCACTGTTGTTCTTCTTTCTATTCTTTTTATATATTTTTTATTTTATTTTTACAGCACTAATTTGGGATAAGAGAGGGGCCCACAAAAAATAATATTAATTAAAAGATTTATTAGATTGGATTGAATTTATATTAAAATTATATTAAATTGGATCAAATTTATATTCAAATTAATTTTGTTAGGTTTTATAATAATAAGTTAGGTGGGGCTGCTACAGTAGTTTTTCTCATATATAAAAATATATTAAATTAGATGATTTATATTTAAATTAATTTTGTTTTTGTTTTTACATTAATCAACGGTCGTGCATAACAAACAATATATACAAAATATATTAAATTAGATCAAATTTTTATTCTTATTAATTTGGTTGAGTTTTAAAACTTGAAAATGAATAATACAATAAAATGTTATGTTGCTTTTAGTTAATTTAAGTTTAAATTAATTTTGAAAAAGTTATTCTATCATGATTTAATTTAAATCATTACACCTAGTTTTGGGATTTAAATTAAATTGGTTGAGTTTTCAAGTTTGAATTGGATTGTTTGATTTCAAAGTTATTTCAATTTCAATGATTTAATTTAATTTAATTTAGGAATTAAAATTGATTTCATGAGAAAATGATTATATGATGTTATATTATCATGTATCCTTTTGAGACCGCTTATATAACTAGCATTGTAAATTTGTTGAATTTATAGTCCTTTTTAAAGTTAAAATTTCTTTCTTGTTTAGACTATGTTTCCCTTGCATTTATAATTTTCTTTTTTGAACTTTGAAAAGTGATTATAAAATGTTGTAATGAATACTCTTTTGGTATTTACATTCTTTGTTTTTCTTCTCATATGATTATACAATGGAAAAAATATATATATCAGTAGTTTGGAGAGAAATGAAATATGTTCTTTAGGTTATAAAACCTCTACGCATTTAGTTTAGATCTTGAACTGATTTATAAATATGCCATATGATTGATATGAATTTATTATTTATGTTTTTGTTTATTATAATGACATTTTATCAGAAACCACCAAATTCGGGGTATTTTAATCTTCATTTATTGTGGTCATCAACAGGTATTATAATCTTGCTCATGCTGTAGATGAAAGGGTCATAAGGCAACCATCAATGCTACGAACTGGAAAACTACGAGACTATCAGCTTGTAAGTGGCTATATCTAAAATATTGTTTTTCCTTTCTAACTTTTCCCTGATTGGTTTTTGTATTTGTCAGTTTACTACCATTTGTTATAGTTTGTTAAGATTTTTATGACATCTATGTATGTTTTTTGATAGGTCGGTTTGCAGTGGATGCTCTCTTTGTATAATAATAAACTAAACGGCATCTTGGCTGATGAGATGGGTCTTGGGAAAACTGTTCAGGTATTTTATTTTAAAAAATTTGCGAGTAACACTGCAGTTTTGCATGTTATTTGGGAGTTAGACAGGGTGTTGGGATTAATCAGAGCATTTATTGTTTTGGCAGATAATCATATGATAAAGTAAAGCTGTTAATTTCTTAGGTTACCTTATTGTGCAGGTTATGGCATTGATTGCTTATTTGATGGAATTTAAGGGAAACTATGGCCCACATCTTATAATTGTTCCAAATGCTGTTCTAGTAAATTGGAAGGTTGGTTTTATTTTTGCTTTATATTGACTGGCTGTGACTTTTTTCTAAGATCTTGGAAAGAACTAAATGAGTCATTTCTTGCAGAGTGAGCTCCACAATTGGCTGCCATCTGTGTCATGCATCTATTATGTCGGAGGAAAAGATCAACGTTCGAAATTATTTTCTCAGGTAAGAACAATAAGTATCTGTATTTAGTTGTTCTTTTAAGTGTCAAAATTTACTGAGCTTTCTTTTGGTTTACTTATCTTGCAGGAGGTTTTGGCAATGAAATTTAATGTCCTTGTGACAACTTATGAATTCATCATGTATGATCGGTCAAAACTTTCTAAAATTGATTGGAAGTACATCATAATTGATGAAGCACAGCGAATGAAAGACAGGGAATCTGTTTTAGCTCGTGATCTTGATAGATACCATTGCCAAAGGCGTTTACTTCTTACTGGGACACCATTACAGGTCTGTTAAGACACCTTTAATATTTTTGGCAATTGAAATTACTCACTTGTATGTACATAAAACATTCATACAGATTTGAAAACTTTGAACAACTTTTTCTGCTTTATTATCATGACTGCCTAGTGCCTTCTACTTGAAATGGTATGACCATTTTTTCTTGGCAGCACTTTTTATTGCATACTCAGATGCACGCATAGACACCTGTGCATTTAGGGGTAGGCTTAATTTTATAACAAGTTTCTCCTAACTTTAGAAATCTTAAACTCAAATTATTAAGTTTTCATCATGTCTCGTACTTGGTTCCTCACTAAATATCCATTTGAAGAATGAAAAGGTGATTCCATGTGGTTTACCTATGCCGTACAATGCTGTTTATTAATGGTTGGAGTTTTCAATGGTCTTTCCTAAAGATCTTTCAGCTGGAAAAAATTAACAGGACTCCTTGCTATGCTCTAATTTATTCACAGAATCACAGTATTGCTTTTCCTTGTCCCAAAATGTGGCTTGTTCAGAAAACCTGTTCTTCACAGTTTACTTTATATCCTACAATGTGGCTTATTTATGCAATAAAGTGATAAACCTATTCACCTTTTTCTCCCCAGGCTCACTTTCTTATATGCATGTGTGTGTGTCTATCATTGTTTGATGTGTTGAACAAGAGGTTTTTATGTCACAGAATGACTTGAAAGAACTCTGGTCACTGTTAAATCTTCTCCTTCCTGAGGTGTTTGATAATCGCAAAGCATTTAATGATTGGTTTTCTCAACCATTTCAAAGGGAACCTACACATAATGCAGAAGATGATTGGCTTGAGACTGAGAAGAAGGTTATCATCATCCACCGACTTCATCAAATTCTAGAGCCTTTTATGCTTAGACGTCGTGTTGAAGACGTGGAAGGTTCACTTCCTCCAAAGGTATGTTGTTTTTGTGTCGTACTTTAAACATCACTTATCATTTCTTGGTTCTAATGATGTTATTTCCTTGGCTGACTACAGGTGTCGATAGTTTTAAAATGCAGAATGTCAGCTATTCAGAGTGTCATTTATGATTGGATAAAATCAACTGGGACTCTTCGAGTTGATCCGGAAGATGAGAAGCGCAAGGTTCAAAAAAATCCAATATACCAGGCTAAGGTGTACAAAACTTTAAATAACCGGTGTATGGAGCTTCGGAAGACTTGCAATCATCCTTTGCTTAATTACCCATATTTCAATGATTTCTCCAAAGATTTCCTTGTTAGATCTTGTGGGAAATTGTGGATCCTAGACAGAATCCTAATAAAACTGCAGAGAACTGGGCATCGAGTATTACTCTTTAGTACCATGACAAAGCTTCTGGATATCTTGGAGGAATACTTGCAGTGGAGGCGGCTTGTTTACAGGCGTATTGATGGAACAACTAGTTTGGAAGATCGAGAATCAGCTATTGTTGACTTCAATAGCCCGAACTCTGAGTGTTTCATATTCTTACTAAGTATTCGTGCTGCTGGACGTGGTCTAAATCTTCAATCTGCTGACACTGTTGTTATATATGATCCTGATCCAAATCCTAAAAATGAGGAACAGGCCGTTGCTAGAGCTCACCGAATTGGGCAAACAAGGGAAGTCAAAGTAATTTACATGGAAGCAGTTGTTGACAAAATCTCTAGTCAGCAGAAGGAGGATGAACTAAGGAGTGGTGGTATGGTTGATTTTGAGGATGATTTTGCTGGTAAGGATAGATATGTGGGATCTATTGAGAGCCTCATAAGGAATAACATTCAACAGTATAAAATCGACATGGCTGATGAAGTAATTAATGCTGGACGTTTTGACCAAAGAACAACTCATGAAGAGAGACGCATGACTTTGGAAACATTGTTGCATGATGAGGAGAGATATCAAGAAACTGTCCACAATGTTCCCTCATTGCACCAGGTGAATCGCATGATAGCAAGAAGTGAGGAAGAAGTTGAGTTGTTTGATCAAATGGATGAAGAACTGGATTGGACTGAGGAGATGACTTGTCATGAACAGGTACCTAAGTGGCTTCGAGCCAGTATAAGAGAAGTAAATGCTGCTATAGCTGCCTTATCAAAAAAGCCATCAAAGAACATTTTATTTACTGCTGATGGTGGTGCTGAATCCAAAGAAATGGAGACCGAGAGAAAAAGGGGACGACCCAAGAAAAAGAACCCCAGCTATAAGGAAATAGATGAGAATGAGGAATTCTCTGAGGCAAGTTCTGATGAGAGAAATGGTTATTCTGGAAATGAAGAAGAGGGAGAAATTGGTGAATTTGAAGATGATGAATTTAGTGGTGCTGTTGGGGCACCACCTATAAATAATGATCAGTCGGAAGAAGATGGTGCACTTGGTGATGATGGGTATGAGTGTGACCAGGCTTCAGAACACATTAGAAACAACCACATACTTGAAGATGGTGGTTTGTCAGAATCTCCATTGGACTGTCATAGACCAGCGCAGATGGTCTCTCCTATATCTCCTAAAAAATTTGGATCTCTTTCTGCATTAGATGCTAGGCCTGGTTCTGCTGCAAGAAGGCTGGTATGTCTCTTTTCATATAATGATTTGTTATTATGGCATTTGTTGATTTCTGCTGTTTTCTCATGTTATGTTAATTTTGGCAGTCCGATGAATTAGAGGAAGGTGAAATTGCGGGATCGGGAGATTCTCACATGGACCACCAGCAATCTGAAAGTTGGAACCATGATCGTGATGAAGGTGAAGACGAACAAGTTGTCCAACCCAAGATAAAACGAAAACGCAGTATTCGGATTCGACCTTGTCATACTGTGGAAAGGGTAGAGAAGAAATCTGCCATGGAAGTGCCTCATCTCCAGCGTGGAGATTCAGCTCTGTTGCCTTTCCAGCTGGACCAAAAATACCAACAACTTAGTACCGATACAGAAAGAAAACCAGCACGTGAGCGCAATGCTTCCAAGCATGATCCAAATGATTCATCTTCAAAATGTAGAAAGAACTTGCCTTCAAAAAAAATAGCTAATACATCAAAGTTGCATGCATCACTGAAGTCTGGTAGAATGACTTTGATGTCATCTCCTTCAGAAGAAGCTGGCAAACCCTCTAGAGAGAGTGGGGACAGTAAACTGGTTAATTCAAGTAGGTCGTCAAGTTTTGGTGCTAAGATGTCTGATGTCATCCAGAGAAAGGTATACTTTTTACCTTAAATATGTAGCCATCATGGATGGCCATTGGTGAAATGTTGGAAACCCTTGCTTTAGTATTAGTGTGTGATCTCATCCACAAATTGGTTTAGATTTTGCTAGGATAGGCATTTGGACAAGGGGGTGTATTTTATGTGGTTGGGAATTTTCTTTTTGAGATTTAGGAAGTTTTATGTTTTCTATATAGTATTTTCAATCATTTGTTCCTCTGGTTGTTTGTTTTTCCATGTCCATCTGTCTTTCGTTCATTTAGAATTGATCTTGATGTTGTTTAGTCTTGAAGGCGTGATATTTTTCATGGTTTGCATATACTATGTAATTGAAAGCTTTATATATCAAAATGTCTTACCCTTTTAAGAAATGAATTGTTTTCACCTTTGACATCTATTGACTAGAAAATTCTCATATTTCCAGTGCAAAAATGTTATTAACAAGCTTCAGAGGAGAATAGATAAGGAGGGTCAGCGTATTGTACCACTTTTGACAGATTTGTGGAAGAGGATTGAAAACTCTGGTTCCATCGGTGGAAGTGGAAGTAATAATTTGGATTTCCGGAAGATTGATCAGCGTGTTGACAGATTAGAGTACAGTGGTGTTATGGAGCTTGTTTCAGATGTGCAGCTAGTGTTAAAAAGTGCAATGCATTTTTATGGGTTTTCACTTGAGGTATAATCTCGTATTTTATCTTGGTGCTGTCAGTATCTTTATTTGTTTATACACAAACTCACCTTCACATCACTTGATGCCTACTTATATTTTGTGCTTTAAGTGCCTAGAAACTTCTATCACCTAGCAATTCTTCAATCTCCGTCCTACCAAATTGAACAATATATATTTGCTTTAATTCTCTCATCAATGTCCTGATTTGTTTTCTTACTCTGCAAATGTAATTGGGACTCACAGGTCAGATCTGAAGCAAAGAAAGTAAATGATCTGTTTTTCGAATTGTTGAAGATAGCATTTACAGATACAGATTTTCGGGAAGCTAGAAATTCTCTTTCCTTCTTGAGTCCAGTATCTACCTCCACCTCAGGTCCCTCCTCTAGACAGGTAGCTGTTGGCAAGAGACAGAAGCCGATAAATGAGTTCAAATCTGATTCAGGCTTGACTCAAAAGTCGTTACAACGTGGATCCACCCATGCTGGTGGTGAGGACACGAAGATTAGAGTGCACATGCCCCAAAAGGAATCAAGGCTTGGGAGTGGGAGTGGCATTACCAGGGAACAATATCAACAAGATGATTCGCTTCTAACTCATCCAGGGGAGCTGGTTACTTGCAAGAAGAAGAGGAAAGACCGGGAAAAGTCTACGGTGAAGACCAGGACGGGATCTGTTGGCCCTGTTTCACCTCCGAGTATAGTCCGCAACATCAGGAGTCCAGCATCAGGGTCAGTCTTTAAGCATGCGAGACTGACCCAGCAGCAAGGCTGGCCCAACCAACCTGCTCATCCGTCAAATGGTGGTGTCGGTTGGGCCAATCCTGTGAAGAAGTTGAGAACAGACGCAGGTAAAAGGAGGCCAAGCCATATATGACTATCTAGAATATAATGTAATGAAGAAAAAGATAGGTGCCATCGAGTGCAAGTGCGAGTGTATTTTGTGGCTCTTCATGGCTTGTACAATTCCAATTAGCTATACCATTAATGTAGTGTAGGTCCATTGAACCCCTTGGTGTTTACGTCTTTCCATAGTTTCCATATCTGCACCTGCGGATATTATTTATTCCTGTATTTTTTAGAATACAAAAAGAGGTCGTGAATGTTAAGATTCGAATATCATATTTACTGCATGAATTTGCAACAGTACCTCAACAGATCTTTCAGGCATTGCTTGCTTAATTGCTAACTTAATTATTGCTAATAGTAGTGACACGTAGGATTTTTATTTCAGAAGTCCAAATTTTAAATATATATATATATAGTTGATTTAGAGTTTTTGTAAACTAATGTCGGAGCTTTTCAATTCGTTTCGGCAATTCGGCTACAGCAGTGCAACCATAATAGACGGTTTTAGCCTTTAAGGTCCATAAAAAAGAGTATTGTTAACAGTAGATAATAAAAGGAGAAATTTTAAAAATATAGATCTTCATAGTTCAATGTTTATTGTCATTTTTTATGTCATTTTGATTGACATTAAAAAATATTTAACCACCGTTCTGATTCATTGGTTATAAAAAATCAAAATCTGATTTTTTTTATGGTTTACACCATTTTCAATTTCCCCCACCGATACCGATTTTTGATTCAACCAATTCGATTCGAAAACCATGACTTAAACAGCTTCTAATTTTCACTTTGTCGCAGCCAATCTTTTTTTTTTGAGATAGATCACCTAAAAATAGGTTATTTTAATAAAATATATTATTTTATTAAAACAACAATTTTGATCTACGAAAACATAAAAATCGGGTTCGGGAGTCGGTTAAATGTGGGGAAGGGTGAACACCCACACAACGCTAAAAAATTAGTACCTAGCCGATTACATATTATCTTAATGTCGAAATTTGCAAGTTCATGTGAAATTTAATTTATCGTAATTTATGAATAAGAATTTATTTTAATGACCTCATCATCAGGGGAATAAACTATAATTACCGCCTATAATTTTTGCGCTAACCCGTTATCCCTTTTGATGAGACATCGCATTGCAAATTATATATCCCGTCATGGCATCAAAGAAACATATTGAGATTAAATTAGGGGTTAGAATTTTTTATTATTCTATGTTAGTTATTAAACCTAATCAAGAGCGGTCTAAATGAATTTTACCAAAAAGGTTCAAGTTTTTTCAAGTGTCAATTTGTTAGTTTACATTAAAGAAAATTTATTTTAAAGAGATTGAATTTAATGGCTCTAACTAGAATAAGGCTCAAATTGAAAATCCTAATTCTAGGGCTCTAATTTAACCTAAAGTTTCAATTAAAAGACTTGCATTATGAGGTTTAAGAAGAAAATAAATTAAATTGACAAGATACATGAAATAATATAAATTAAATTATAGAAAATTATAAATGCACAAAAATAAAAAATAAAGAAAAGGGATAAAAACATGTGATTTTAAATGTGTATTCTTTCTTTAATCGGGTCAACATTTAGTGTACGAGCCGATTTTGTGAGAAAATGTACATTTTAAATGAGGTGTAAATAAATAAAAAAGGTAAAAAAACTAATTTAAAAAGTTGAATAAAATTCAAATTTATAAAGAATTAATGAAGTTTAGAAACAGTGACCAAGTGGAGAAAATTAAAAAAAAAAACAGAAGCCTAATTCAAAGAAATCAGTGACCATTTCAAAACAATTGAAAACTCGGTATCTTGCAGAGCAAAAAGGAATAGGACAGAGGGATTTAATGAAGGTAATTTGTTCATTTTATTTTAAAACATGTGGGTATAAAACTCATTTTCACAAACACTTCTTTATTTTTTCCTTTTAAAATTTTTGATCAAAACATCAAATCTCATTTTCTCTCAATTGTTCATCTATGTTTTTCATGACCGAAAAACACTGGGGAGACAATTACTGTGCCGGCCGCCGTTAATCGGGGATGGTGACTTTTTAAAAACCTTTTTTTTCCTACTTTGTTTTAAAAAACGAACTGGAATCCAACTTCGAAATCACCAAAATTGTTTCGAAAATTCCCCAAATCCCTTTTTTAAAAAAAAATTCGAATCCTACATTTCAGAACAATTTTTCAGAATCAGACGACCTATTCAATTGAAATCCGACAGCAATTCCAAAAAAAGGCAAAAACGCATCCCTTTTCCTTTTTACGTTCAAATTCGAAGCAAAGCATAAAATAAAATAAATAAATAAAGTAAAAGAAAGACAAAATACCCAGAAATTTGCTCGATTACCTCTTGTATTCTTCTTGAGAAATCAGTGTATAATTTGCAATGAAAATTGTGTAATTAAATTACAACGAAAAGGGTGATTCATAGAGGTATTTTCATACCAAAAATATAAAGAAATTCAGATTCCGAATTCCTAAAATTCGGTGAGCTTCTTGTCATATTGGATTGATTCCCTTCCCCTTTTATTTTTATTTCAAATTTGCACATATTTGGGGTTGACTTTTTTTTTCTTCATATTCAATTCATGAATAACCTATTTTTCCTTCTTTGCCGCTGCAGGGGATTCGGCCGAGGAGAGGGTTGATTGTGCGCCGGCCAGTGTTGTTCAGCAGCCACCGAATGACCTGATGTCGCGGCTGTCGACGCTAGAACGGCCGTGAGAGCTGTTCGGCAGCTTCACATGCAAGCAGCCTCTTGCATGGCTGCAGACGCGGGAAAGCAACGTCAATTGGACGTTGGGCGGGCGCGTCCATTTCACTCGCGCGTGAGGCGCTGACCGGCTCTTCTTTTTTAGGCTTAAACTGAGCCGTTAAATCTTGATTAGATCCAACGGCTACAAATGAACTGCGCATAATAAAAGGCTCAGCTAGTTTTTTTTTTTTTTTTTACATTTACAATGGACTCTTATTTAATCAAATTAAATGGTTTCCCATTTATTAGTGGACTCTTTTTATTTTTATAATAATAATAATAATAATATAAGAGTGGGTGAAAATCTAGTGACTTCACAAACAAAATCCCAAACCAACGAATTCCTGTGTTTTGAATTTGATGTTACCAACAATAAGTAGTTCTGAGATGATAAATGGAGAATTGTGAAAATTACCCCAAAAACTGAAAAACATGAACCCAAAAACACTTCAACAGCATCCATTAATAGACACTGCTTGAAATTGAAACCTGAGGTATGAGTGTGATCAATTCTTCCCCTTTAAACAAAAATCATTGACCACTCTTCAAAGGTACACCCTGAGGGGAATGTTATGTAAAGCTCGAAATGACCTAAACCCGAACCGTATTTGCTTTACGAAGAGTATCTCGCCTTCTTATGCGACTTCTTTGGGGGATTTAAGATGGAGGTGTAGGACTTAATTGCTTCACGCCCACTGCCTTTAACAGCTGATTCTACTTCAGGTTCCTCATCATCACTGTTAACGTCGCTCAGAGTGATCCGGTTCTGGTGTGCTCTACGCTGCAGAAGAAAGACATTGTAGTAATAGCATACGAGCTCTTCCCGACTTTTCTTAGGGAAATATTTGTAGATATCGTCCCAGAAAGATTTTTCTAGCGACGGAAGATTCGACTTCACGATAGTTGAAAACATCTTCTGTTCTTGCTCCGCCCAAGCAAATGCAACATCTTCACCCATCTTATCGAATTTCCACTTGTTGAAAGCTGACCCGAGCTCGAGCTTTACTTTCAATCTTTTCTCTCTAACATGGAACTTCACACACTGTACAGAATCTTGGAAATGGCAGCCACATGAATCTGGTCTTCCCTTTCCGATCTGATCCAATTCAATCAGAGCCCTCTTTTCAGTTTTTTCCAGTGGCCAAACACGAGTCCCCAACCATTTTGCATCACTTTCTGATACTACTCCTGTCCACTCTGGTACCTCAACTTGAAATAACGGCCCAATAGGAACTTGAATGTCGACGTCATAGTCGAAGACTGAACCTGGAGTTATAGAATCAAAAGTTCCACGCAACCGTTTGTCAATCCCTATCATAGAACTGTCTGAGTCACTACGATTCCCCAATGAGGATGACCGTGACCGATCCTCTCCTTTAGATACCGTTTTCCCGGAAAAAACCTTTCCCGCACAACTCAGCCTCTCTCTGAGATTGTACCCAAGTTTACAGTTATCGTTATACATGTAGGGATGCATCTTCTGGTTTTTCTACAGAGCAAGAGGGCACAGAAAGAATATGATACACAAGCAGCAGCAAGGAAAATATGTGTATAGTTTCAGGGAGTGGATAATCTAGTGCATACAAAAGGACAAATGGAAGACTGTTTTTTCATAACGGCATCATTATCTTAGAAGGGAGCAAAACTCGACTATGCTTGAAAAAGTCAAATTTTTCGAATTGACATAACTCGAATCATAATTTTATAATAGAGTTTTAGTAAATAAAGTTTTAGTAACTGATGCCGTTATGCAAAAATTTCAAATAAAGTTTGAATTATAAAATGAAACTCGAATAACACGAAAGTTTTAGTAAATAATAGACCAGTTTTCAATTTTGGGTCAAGTCCCTCAATTCTAACTGAGATATGTATATAGCATATGAAAAAAATATAAACAAAAATACATGTATATCATATATGGTCAAAGAAAGTCACTCAAATTGGAACCAACTAGTAATATAACATTATAAATGTTTACAATTAAATTTGAACAAAATCCTCCTTTCAATGTCCGATACTGAGCTATTACTCGATCCCGGTTATGAAGGGGTTTTAACGAGACCCTTTTCCTTTCAAAAAAATTGAACAAAAACTCAAACAACTCGACTCAAATCTCATAAACTCGACTTGACTCGAATTTTTTTTAAAAAATAGTTATAATAAAATAAGACTAGTCAACTTGACTAACTCGAATTTTTTTACTCAACTTAATCGAATACTCACCCCTCCTCAATAGGGCTAATAGGAGACAAGCCTCAAGCAAGTTCGAGTTATAATAAAAGAAATTGGCTCTTGCTATTAAAACCATGGTTAGGAAAATTCATTAAAAAGCCAAGAAGATGGAGCTTTCAGTTTTTAGAAGCTGGCTTTATGGAAAATTGCAATCATGAGTGGTAAATTTCATCTGTCATGCAGCTGATTTTATTATTCATAAGGAACTAATAATGCACAATGGAGCATTTTCATGCAAACTACCTCCACAGCATTCAAAGAAATTGATATTAAAGAATAACACAAATTATTCTAAGATTTAATTAACAATAACCCAATAACTTGAATTAATGACTAAAAGGCAGGCAAGCTTAACAAAGGGTGGTATATACCTGCAAATTGGACTGGCCAGCACTCGAATGATTATCATTTCTGCGAAAGGCGGCTTCCCGAAACAATAAAACCTGCTTCCAAACTTCTTCACTCCCATAAGCCTTCCATTTTGAACTGTCCGGTAATGAACCGACCACCAAATGACAGGGATCCTTTGCAACTTCAGTAATCCAACTAAGCATTTCCCATTTAGAATCCCGCTTTCGTTTACGACATGAAAATATTTCCTTAAAGTCGTTTGAATCCAATGTAGTAACATTACCGTCATCATCACTAACGCAATCCTCGTTTCCATTACACATTGAGTTGACCACACTCTTTGCCATAACTTCATAGTCATCAACTATAATGAACTTCTTGTCACCCTCTGAATCAAACACCACACTCTTTACATCATGGTCATTCTGCAAATTTTCAACTTCCTCATATCGCAAAACCCTGTTTGTCAATTTGATATGAATAGATTCTTCACCTCCTACACAATTGTCTCCTCCATCCGACCCCGCTACTATACTCTCCTCCACTTGCGAATACTCCGTAACTTTCTTCTTTGATTCCAACAGAAGCCCTTTAAGCTCAGCTCCCAATTCCATCAACTGACCACTACAACTCCATTCGCTCTTCGAGTCCTCACTTTGAACAGTTCTTTCCAACCATCTCTCTAATGTAACTAAGTACTTAACATAAACCAACTTAACCGATGAAGCGCCATTTAAACCCAACCCAGGTTCTTTAGCAATCGAATCCCATAACCCACTTTCTGAAACAACATTGTATCCTCAATTCTCTCTTACAACCAAGAAAAGCTTAAACAGATCCACCGGCTGCCCATCTGCAAGCAATGGAGGAAAAGGCCAAACACAACCTCGGGCACAAATCTCTTTCAAAAACAACCCAAGAAACTTGTTAAACCAGAACCTAAGCTTATTGGGATCAGATTTCAAAAATAAAAGCTTTTCTATGGATTTAGCGCAATCAAGCATTGACCCATCAGCAGCTGTCATCGACCACCCTGCCATGGATTTCGAATTCAAAACCTAGAAACAAATAGTTCTCTATAGTCTTCCATTATTCGGAAAAAAAATCAAATTAAAAAAAACTCTGGGACCAAAATGATAAACAACAAAGAAATCGCAGCAGAGAAATTCAAGTTCTAAATACAAACTAAAACATTTGGGATCTTGCATGCTATGGATTTTTGGCGGAAAAATTGAAATTTTACTAATCTAGGGTTTTGGTTATGAATTTTGGTTTTGTCCCGCGCTTTCTCTCTCTTTCTCTTAATTGCAGAAGGCGAAAAGATTGGACCTTTTAAGGGACTAAACTGCAAGTTTTGAACAGATACAAGTACAACCCCTTGATGGAAAATCCTACATTCTAATACAAATTCAAAGAAAGAAAAGAATAAAAATACCTGTGAATTTTATTTATTTTTTTGGCCATTTTGGTAGGATTTCGACGACAGTTTCTCCTTCAATTTCTCCCTTTGCTACCTTCGTTTTGCCTAAATAATTCTTTTCTACCCTTTTCTTTGGGTTTTTTTCTTAAGCCCCTTTTTGCAATTTTTTTTAGGAGGGAGGGTTAAAAGAGGGTAAAATTATAAACCAATGATAGAGAAGGTATGGAAGAGTTTGACTAGGGTGTAGGGTTTCAAACAAAGGCCCCCAACCCTCTGTTTTATAGTGGGTAGTGGTCATGGTTGGTTAACCTTGGGTCAATTATTAACCATGGGTTGAGATTGAGGGAGTTCATGGGCAAGTTTGGTATTTCACAATTGAAGAGAAGGGTTCTCAAATAAAATAAAGTTTGAAAATTTATCTAATACACTCTATATGTACTCAGATATGATAAGTGGATGTTTCGTATCTTTCAAATTATCATAGAAAACAAACTCATCATCATTCGATAAACATCAAGGTTTGAATCTCAATAGGTGTCTCGTTTTTTGGTGAGAGATCTAAAACTACGAACTATGAGTCTTTCTGAAACTAAATACACTAGTAGATTTTAGATCTCGTAAGTGCATAACAACTCATACCTTTTAAAAATACGATAAAAACAAACTATTAGCCTTTGAATCTCATCAATAATTTTATTTAGTGAGAGATTTGGAGCGGTCACTACTATTAGTAATAAGGATGAACATTCGGTTGAGTTAGTCCAGTTTACAAGTCATATTTTATAATTCAAATTTTATTTGAATTTTTTAGAGTCGAGAGTTGTTCGAGTTTTTGTTCAAATTTAATTGTAAACATTTATAATGTTATGGTACTAATTACTTTCAATTTAAACAATTTTCTATACCATATACAATACTCATGTATATCTTCATATTTCTTCATATGTGATATATATCAGGTAGAATTGAAGGACTCGATTCAATCTTGAAAATCGATCCACTAATTATTAAAAAAAATTGAGTTATTCGAATTCTCATTTTATAACTCAAACTTTATTTGATTTTTCTTTTCGAGACGAGTTTTTTCACGTCAAATCGGGTCAAATGATTTGATTTTTCAAGTCGAGTCAAGTTTTGCCACTATCTAGTAATCTTTAATACCAGATTTTTAGGACAAGGAGATTCATTTTTTTTTATCAAGATTTCTAAAATCATAAACATTAAATTCCTTGTTCGGGTATGGAGAATTGTAAAATTTATAATGAATTTTTGTTGGAAAATATGATAAATTAAAAACTTTGAGATATATTTTTAATGGGTAAAAGTAAATATTCGAATCATGAAATTATGGTTTTATATTTTATTTTATGAGACCTTTACAACGGTACCTCAAATGCTCAAAACGGTTGAATGATAAAAGAGAAATTGATGCTTAAAGTATGCAACTTGTGAATTGTGTTAAGGAAAAAAAAGAAAGCTTATATCCTACATTTGTGGCGTACTGACTGTGGGATATATTTATATACAAGACTTAACCTAGTGGTTATAGAATGACTTAAGTTAATATGATATGGGTGATGCAAATATCTAGATTAGTTGAGCTTTTTAGGGTCATGTGGATATTTCGGGAAGTTCTGTCGTGAGGCACCCTTAGGGTGCGGTTAAGATGAGGCGACTCTACACAAACTTTTACCCAATTGATAAGAATTTGTATGTAGGGTCGCAGTTTTACCGCACCTTCGTATGTCCTAGATATTTTAGCTCAAATTCAAAATATTTTTTTTCTTAAATAGAGTGTATGTTTTAAATATGTGGAATTAAAAGGAAAAATATATGGTAATATATTATATTAATATGTTAGGATATTTGTTTTGATATAATAATTGAAAATTAGTTTTGGGCTAAATTAAAAATATTTTAAAAATAATTTTAAGTCCATACAACTTGAAAATATGTTTGAGGAGTTTTCAAAAGGTTTTGGAATGGTTTAAAATGTTTTTAAAGAGCTAAACCTAAGTTTCTGAAGGCCCGTACCGATACGGTCCCACCTATATCGATACTCATTAGGGTTTCAGCTACAGTAATTTTTCAGAACCAAAACCCGTACTGGTACAGACTTATGCGTACCAATACAGAAGGGATCATACCGATACGCTCTTATGCGTACCGATCCCCTATGTTTTCAAACCCCCAAAGGCTATTTTCGCCTACGATGGCTAGTTCTTTGATTTAAATGCATGTACCGATACGGAAATAACGCGTACCGATACCCACTATCCAGAATTACCTATATCGGCTGGAAATGTGTCCCTAACAGCTCCAACGGCTAAGAACTCAATTGGGAGCATAAAAGAACCCTTGAAGCACCAAGAACAACTAATGATCTTATTGCCAACATTATTATGATTGAAAAAGTGTCTTAGTACTTAAATTCCCGTTCTTGTATAGGCAAATACTTGTGAGCTTAATTGTTAATATTTGCTCAAGTGTATTAGGATTTGAGCGAATGCTTAAAAGTGCAAACAAATACCTAAGAGAGGATTTTCAGTTTGCTTTTGTTTTTCTCATTGTTGAGAGGGTTTTTGCTTGGCCTTGGGTATAGGTCAAGCGGTTGTAAAGGTTATCCCTTGAACCTTGAAAAAGGAAGAAATTCAAAGTAGTGAATTTGAAAATCCTTAGCGGGGAAGCTAAGGTTATAGATGTAGGCTTTGGTTAGAAAGCCGAACCACTCTAAATTGTTGTGTTCATTGTCTCATCTTTTTGCTTCCACCATCAACACCCAATTTGCAACTTCTCCACCACTTGACAACACGTTTCGGTTGAAGATTTCGAGCTCAACATAATGGTTCATTTAATTCATACATTATTTTAGGCAATGTTACTTTAATTCACATAGAATATATACTTGAATACATGGTATTAATGGCTTCTTAATTCTCAAATATTAACTTTCGAGTAATTTTTCTATGTGAAACACCTGTATATATCGTGTAAACCTAGTAGGTTTAACACACATGAATAATTCTCTCTATTTTTAATCTAGTTTTCGGTGATATGAAAAGGTAATGTTACCGTTAGTAATCTATGTTGTTGTGTTACTGTATTTGATCATCTAGTTTTTGTATCATATGGGACAGACGACCGGTATTCTCAAACACAACATGAGTGGTTGAATTGTCTTAAAAAAAATTATGTATTCGCATGCCTCAACTCGTTTCTTCCTAATCGGATTTTGAACTACTTACAAGTATTCTCTGATTTTCTCAAAATGTTATTCAAAATTCTGTTTTACAGTATTTTTAAATTTTGTAATTATTTTACTAATTCATTTCTAATTTTGTTATGTTTGGGCTTGGAAGATTTTATAATAAATATAAATGTTAAGATTTTTACCCAAGTGTTAAGATTTTAATAGAAAGATTTAAATTGATAACCCAAGTGTTTGGGCTTGGAAAGCATATTTTTACCCACCTTTAATGAGTTGAACTTGTGAGTTGGATAAAGCCACTTGTAAAACATTTTTGTTATGATTTTTAAGCAAAGGTTTTAAAGAATCAAAGTTTTTATAAATTACATCAATATAGTTTTTAGATTTTACCGGTGCCAATACTTATCCTAAATTAAACTCATTAGCAGTTAATAAGCACTAATTTTTAAATTTTCTTAGTAATATCATCTGATAATATATTTAAAACTATTTTAATTTTGTAAAAAATCAGATCTCACAAGTGAATAACAACTAGTACCTTTTAAAATATAAGATTGATTTAATGGAGTAATTCTACCGATATACCTTTCACAATTTTACATCATTTATACGAATTTAATAAAGTATAATATATTCTACTTAAGTGATTGAAGTTCAAACAATTTAGTCTACGTGTATGTATAATTTTATCTATATTTAAAATCGAACACAAATATAATCTTATACTCAAACAAAAATACCACAAAAATAATTATTAGCATTTGATAAACACCAATATTTGAATCTCGATACTTGTCTTGTACGATGAAGATCTAAAACAATAATATTAGTTATGTGCAAAATCACTTTACAAATGAGTGATAATTTACCCTTTAAAATATAGTAGTAAATAAACTTACAAATGAGGTATATTGTTCTCTTAATGAGAAAATTCGAGTTTGAATTTTAGAAACGACATTGTTGGGAAGGAGAGTCACGAATTTCAAACATAGACCATATAATGAACATGTATTGTACCCAAAAAACAAGTTTGAATGCCATCAGGATTTGAATCTCAATAAGTCTTGTTTAGTATGAATCGTTTATGGTTGAATTAGTTATTCGATTTAATAAAGTTTTATAATTATTTTAATATTTTTTTTATAATTTTTAATATTTTATTCTTTTAAAATACTTTTAGGCACCATTGAGACTTGCAATTATAATTTAAACAGTAATAACACAAATTTAGTGAGAAACATCTAACCGACCAGTCATAAACAACTCACACTCTAACTATGTTGTCTCATAAAAACTTTTAGATATTGTTTAGAATTGTCTAAAATTTTCAATAATATTTTTAAATGTTTTTAATATTTTGGTATTTTCAAAATATTTTTATATTTTCTAATGATATTAAGTATTTTATAAATTTAATATAATTTTATAATATTTTACATATGTTTTACAATTTTTAATAATATTTAAGTATTTTTTTAGAATTTTCATAAAATAAATAATTTAATATTTTCTATAGTTTTAAAATAAACTTTAATTTTAAAATAAAAATTTAAAATTTAAATTTCTAAAGCGACCACGTGGTAATAATAAAATGTTTCATGTGACAATGATAATCTTAAACCTTTAAAATATAATGATTAAATTTGATCATGAATTGATTCTTTTTTTAGAATTTGAAAAATTAATTGAATGAAAAAAAAAATTAAAAACTGTTGTGAATAAAATAACGAAGGATAATAATAAGAACAAATAATAAAGAGATGAGAGAAAGAGGAAGTTTTTTATTTATTCTGAATATTCAAGTATGTACAATGCCTTTATCAAATCATCTATTTATAGGCATAAGAAGTACATAATATATAAAACTCTAATTAATGAAGATAATATTTTTTACTGATAAAATAAATCAAATCTCTTAGATAAAGTTATTATCATGATAGACATTCGCATATATAAATATTCATAACACTCCCCCTTGGATGTCTATGAAGATAATGTGTTTCGTTAAAACCTTACTAAGATAAAAACTCAGTGGGAAAAAATATTCTTTAGTGAAGGAAAAATAGTACACACGTCTTTGGTACGCATAACATGTTGCCTCATTAAAAACCTAACCAAAAAAACCCATTAGGACAAAACCTCAGTTAAGGGAAAAAGAGTGCAACGTGTATTTACTCCCCCTCATGAAAACACCACATAAGATCTTTGAATCTTTATAATTCAATCTTGAATACTATTTTTCTAAAGATCGTGAGGGATGAAAATTTAGAGTAATATGTTTCATTTTGCAATCTTTAATGTATCCACATTTTGATTGGGATATAAATTTTGTATTATCTCCACATAAGATAACTTGTATCTTATCTTGTAAAATTAAATCACATATCTTCTAAATATGTTGGATCAATAGTCTTAGCCAAACACATTTTCTTTGCTTGCCTCGTGCATAACAATGATTTCTACATGATTTGAGGAGATATCAATTAATGTTTGAAAATCTAAAGGTAACGATCTTTGTAGCGCTTAGATGGTATTTCTATACCAACTAATATATGGTGTTTCCAGACCAATGACTCATTTATCTTTCTTTTGAAGATAAATTTATTCACATTCAACAAACTTACAATCCTTAGGGTACTAAATAGATATGCTTTATCCATATTGAATATTCTTTAAGATTCTTTCAGCTTATGTCATTCATAGACAAAAAAGCATATTTAAGTGCTCGATCTTTAGGTCGAGACAAAGCCCTATCTCAAGATTATTTTTCTCAAATACTTTCACTAAATGCTTTGAAAGCTCTTCATGAGTTTCCAATTTGAAGCTCTTCAGGAGTTCTAATGATATTCAAATTATCATAATGAATCTTGATCCAAACTCCTTTATAAAATACTTAAGGAAATCTGATCATTCTTATAGTATTTCCTCAATTAGTGCTCACTAAAGTGATTATACCAAATGCGCCAAAATATAAATATTCAATGGGCATATCTAAAAAATTTTCTAAGAAATTTCTAAATGCTTTTGCCTTTTAAATCGGTCAAGAATAACTTTCCTTTTATAGGGATCCACAAAATGATTAGACGCATATAAAGTATTTCATAACTGCCAAAGTAATTGCATCAACCATGAAGTAATTAAAATTACACATAAATCATAATTCAAGTCGTATTTATATCTTACGACTATTTATTTATTCTCCACTTGCATTACACCTTTAGGTGTTTGGACTACTGGTCCAAAAACTTCACTTTTGGAAGTTCAAAGCGTCTTTCTACATTGGCCAATTCAATATCTATAATTCTAGATAGATATCTATATAAGATTCTCATTTTCTTCCTTTACTTCTATAGAAGTATTCTATGTAAAATTGTTGTTGATAACTTTTTTTTTATTTCGATTCCATTTTTTCTCATTGTGATATAACTTGTCGAGATCTCATTTCAATCTTTATTTTAGGTACCTGAAATTCTTCTAGACTTTTATTATTAATTATGTCTTGGGCCTCTTGAGGAGCACCCGTCTCCATTATATGACCATCTCATATTACTTTTAATTTACGAGAATTTTGATCATTGGAACCAATTTCAATTATCATGCTTCAAGCATGATTTACATTCATTCGCTCTAACATGTAATTCAAATTTTGAGCATTTTCAGCTGGAATATGAGACTTGATTACTCTCATTAGGTCAGTAAATATGTCTGGCAGTTGACATGTAATAAAATGAATTATCTTATTAACTTTAGGTTCATATACGAGGATCATGATAGTGATAATTCATTTTCTTTTATCCAGCTGATTATTATCTCCCATGATGTTGAGAAAAATCATATCATAAATGATTATCCAATTAATGTTTAAGAATTTAAACATAAAAAGAGACTCATACTCAATATATATTTTCAACCTTTTTATTTACCCATTTTGTGCGTTGTGGTGGAACAATTCAACTATATATCACACATTCAAAAATTCTAAAATGAGAAATGTGACTTCTGACCAAAAGTCAATCATAAATGGGTGTTTATCATAACTCGTTGGCTTGATGCGTATAATTGTTGCTATATGCGAAATACCATATAGATAATAAATGTTTTATTCTCATAGTTTAGCTATTAAAGAGAATGCATCCAATTAAAATTTTGCTAAACAATATTTTTCATAATCAATGGGCTTTGTAACAGTTATTTCAATTGATATAGCCTAAAATATAAACCCACTAGCTTTTGCAAGATGAATAGTCTAATTACATAATCTGAATCTTTTTCTAATCAATCTCACAAATTTCTGGCTGTAAGTTGATAAAAACAATGTAGATGCATCTACTAAAATCATGTAAAAAAATTCACATTTGTGGATAAATGGGCCCATATTTCATTCAGATATGCAAGACATGCAGTCTCAACTTTAGTACAAGAACTTCAAGTTTTTTGATAAGTGAGATCTTAATAAATTCTTTTGAGAACAAGCAACACAAGAACTTCAGGTTCTTTTAGTAGGTGGAATTTAATAAAATTATTTGAGAACAAGCACGACAAGAACTTCAGGTTCTTTTGCTATATGTGCATGTAAATCTCAATAATTTTTGTATCATTATTGATCAAAATGGTCTAACTGATCATGTCAATTATATATACATGTGTGTATATATATTTCTAAATTTGTAAACTTCTGGTTTATCATAATATGTGATTCAATCTCTACATGTCTAGTACAAATTTTGAAATACAAATTTCTTTGAAACTTGATAATACATTGTCCACCAAAATTGTTCTTTTGAATATGAATATATTTAGCTATTTCGGAGCTTTCAGTGAAAATTATTCTTTTGGTAACAATATATAGCTCTTCTAGAGCTTTCAATTGATTTTTCCTTTACCGGAACTTACATCCACATTGGCTTATTTCATATGCTAATTGATAACATATGTTATCTATAATTTCCAAAAGATTATTTTGAGAACTCTTATTGCTCTCTTAAAATTTTCACTTTTGGTGGTGACGATATTATTACCTTTAGCGGTAAATATTGCGATATTCACAATTATGCACTTTTCATGTGCTTTCTCTCAAGAACTTATTGCTCTTTCGGACCATCAATATTTTTAGTACTCTGAGATATAATACTCACATTTTTCCCTTGCATTTAAATGAGAAAATATTTTTATGCTATGCTAAACATAAATTGTCACCACATATTGTATTTGATAAGTAATCATGTTAAACAAAATAAATAAAATTCATAAAATAAATATATAAAAATAGAAAACTTATATATTTAAATTGTATAGTAAATAAACATAAAGTAAAATAAAATAAAAGATCAATAATTCTCTTCAAGGTTATGAGAATAATTAAAAGATGATTTATTCCCTTCATTGGTTATAAAGAAATTAACAATATCCAAATTAGTTGGACAATACCATCTTCGTCATTTTCGCAAACAAATTTGCTTCTATTTTCTTTCCTTTATCATTCAATGATTGTTGATTTTTTCAGCGTATGACAAGTACGAGACCAATGGTTTGTAACATCACATTGGTAAAAAAAAAAAGATTTTCACTTTTTTAGAATGACCTTTATCACTCTTAGCATCTTATAATTTTATTTTTGGTGGGTATAAACATTCTTAAAATAACCATATTGTTCATGTCTATGTTAATGGCTTCAATCGCGACCACAACTATTAATGCGACCTTTATTCATTCCCTTGTACCCATTATTTAAAGATTGAAACTTATGACTAAAACTTATATATATATATAATTCTTTTATTTTTATTAAGTAGAGATATTTATATTTTCAAGATAAATATCGGGTTCGACTAATACAAGATGAGACAATATAAGCATCTTTAATCGCTCTACCAATTAGTAGATCTCTGTATAAATCTTTTATTAATGCACCTAAAATAAATTGTTGTAATAATGTTCATAATTGTTATATAAAAATTCTTTTATGTTTTTGATGTATTTATATTAGTATTATTTATTTTTTTTGACTTAGTTTAGTGTGAATGGTTAACTTAATTCACTTATAAAGTTAAAATACCCGATTGTTAATATACTAAATAAATAAACCACCGACAACGGGTTTGGTCTAGCGAGATGAGACGTTACATCCTTTAAATAATGTTAAAAATCGAATTCTAATTTTGTAAATGGAGAAAACTGGATTGGGAGGGTCACACCCATATTAAACTTTATCTAGATTAATCAACTATTGAATCAAATACAAGTGATTAAACCAAATAAATAAACAAATAACGGTTTCTTAATTTCACCTATAAAGTTACCTTCGAAAGTTCAATCAAACTAATGCAGTTGAATCATTGAAACAAAGACAATACTGAGATTATCATCATAACATAAAGGGAAAAAATAGACAGATAATATTGATTTACAAGTAAAATTTAGTTACATTATCTTAATGACCCAAATTAGTGTTTTAATTTATTATTAAATTATAGTTACAATTTGGTTGTCTAACATGTTTTCATCCGGTAACCAAACCTAGCTAATTGCTATGTACATGAGTGTTGCCACGTACTCTTTGCATTTGGCTAATTGCTATACTTTGCGTTTGGCTAATGGTACAACAAGTGTTCAAAGTAAGGTCTTAGATTTATTCGGACAAGTTGGGTCCATGGTCGGGGGCTTGCATTCCAGCTCCCCATTGCCGCATTCGTTCCGATGCTTGTTCAACCTGTAAAAAGGACCGATCCCATGTTTAGTTTCTTACAAGCTTATAACAGCTCAACATATTCATTAATGTCTACGAAAAAAGGATGTCCCCACCTCTGTGTTCCAGTTAGTTTTGTAGGTAATATACAGGAGGATTAATGTCTGCAAGAATGTCCCACAAATCATGCCAATCCAGATTCCCTGCAATAACACATTCATTGTGAAGAATGTTTTGACATAATCAGATTCCCAGATGAAAAACCAGGTATTGGGAAACAATGAAGCTACCTCCACCCCGAAATGGCTGCGATAACCGAGAAAAAATCCGAGCGGGAGGCCGACGATGTAATAGCAGAACAAGTTTATGTATGCTACCAAGGCTTGCCAACCTCCTCCCACAGCAACCCCTGCAATCGCGACGCGATGGAACAGAATTATTTGATCACACAAATGCTGAATTTTCGACAGTTTGGGTGGTGTGGCATGTGTGTTTTCGATTCAATGGCTCACCTGATATAACTGGCTGCACACTGTTTAGCACCATGGTTATGCCAAGAAGATGAGCCAAACCAGCCACGGCCTTTTGCATCTCTATACTATTCGTAAAGATGACAGCAAATTTGTTTCGAGTAGCCAAGATTAACAGCGCTGAAAGTATTCCTATGAAAAGCGACTGTATGACAATGATGACCACTGAATATTTTGCGGCTCTCGGATGTGCTGATCCGAGCTCATTCGACACTCTCACACTTATAGCTGCATTGATTCCTATAAACAACATGCCTTCCCAGCCATTGATGTTCATGCTGAAACATTGAGTTGAATGAAGCTCAATTAATTAAAAACAAAAGAGAGATTTAGAGTAATGAATGTGATATCAGTACCAGATAGAAAGAGAGCCAACTGCGATGACCGGATCTTCGAGGTGACCGGTGAGAACAATTATCATCATGAAGTACCAAATCTCTAAGCAAAGCATCACGGCCGAAGCTATAGAAAGTTTGGTGAAACCCCAAAGATCCTTAAAGGCTAACCACGATAAACCGGTCCAACCATCCTTGCACCAGCAGACCACATACACAAGTTGAGTCAGGGCAACCAACCAAGCCGAGATGTCGTAAGCCACTGCAGCACCGATGGTACCCCACTTTAACACAATAACGAGGAGGTAAATTATCCCGATATGTCCGATGAAAGCAGCGAGGCCTATCCAGGCCAAGACCCCAACCTTGCTTTGTGCCTGTAGGAACTTCTGTGTTGGGAAATTGATGGCTAATGAGAACATTTGAGGTATAACTTGCATGGTGAAATCTCCGGCAAGATCTGCGATTCCAGGCTCTTGTCCGAGGAGTTTCAGGAGTGGGGTGGCGTATAAGTAGAGCGGCAACAACGCGAAACACGCCGCGAATAAGATTATCCACGATCGCTGCATGTATACTCCTAGCATGTCTGTTTGTCCCGCACCAAATGCCTGCCCGCACAGCGTCTCTAACGCACTCGCCATTCCAAGCTGCAGATTTAATGAACAAGTGTAAAGATTTTGCTCTTAATAAACGACAGACAAAGTTAGAGAAGCTAACCAAGAAGCCAAAAGAGAAATTCGCAACGACAGATAAAGCAATGGCGACAGCCGAAAGCTCGATATCACCGATATGGCCTGCAAAGATATTGGTGAAGGAGTTGATTCCATAATTGCACCAAATATTGAATGCAATAGGAGTAGCTATGGCCCATAGCTTGGAGGACTCAATACACCATATGTTTTTTGCGTCTGCAAAGCTTTGTATAGGAGGATAATCTCCTTCCTCGAGGATTAAACTCGTCGGTGCCGGATGCAGCTCTGTAACTTCAAAGGGGGAGATCCGATATGGTGCACTGGGAAGTTGATCCTCCATAAGTTCCCGCGTAGGGGATGAACCGGCAGAGAATGGATTAGTCGTCCCCTCTGCATTTTGCAGCTCATACTCCTTAGTATTCGCAATTTTGGCACACTTTTAATGAACCCCTTTGATTCTTCTGGTTTTATCTTCTTTGATTCTACGAATTCAAGCGAGTCTATACGAAGAAAAACCAATCTCTCTCTCTGTTTTTTCACGAATTTAATTTAAGTTTTTTTTGTGTGTGGAAGTTTACAAGAAGGTTTTTAGGAGATGTTCTATTAGAGCTATAAACTAGGATGACCATGGAAACAAATCAGCATCAAACATGAGAGAAGGAGGGAGTTGACCGAGTCTTAGCCTCTCAAGCCTTAGGACAAGCATTATTCAATGTCATCAATTGGTCTGTTTTATCGTTAATATAGTTATTTTCTGTTGCTCGAGGAGGGATCCCGGATCTTGTGCTGTGCAATCCATGAAATAAAGTTGTAGAGCATACAATTCACATGGTGAAACATAAAGGTGACCAAGGATAATACTGCATATCTAACGAGTGTGTTGTACAGCATACAATTCACATGGTCAAAACCATAATCATAAGCCAATGACCCCAAACATCAGTTAGACTTGCAAATTCTGATCCAAAGGGGAAGAGAAGTGACTAAGAGACGACCGTGAACCGGCACTGGAAAACCCGACGTTATAATCCGAGCATCCACCGCCTTTCGACATGCCGGAACCCATTTCAACTCCGTTATAAGAATTGCCAGCAACTATTGCCTGTATCAGTTTAGGTGGTGGAGGAATGGCCACTTCCACCACTGCCTCCAACATCTTTACTACCATACCCATTGTAGGCCTTGTTTCCTCTTCGTCTTGTATGCACCAGATTGCTACCAAAGCAAGACGTTTAGCCTCCTCTAAATCATATGCAACATCGAGTCGTGTGTCCACGATTGCAGCTATGTTGCCCTCGATTATTCGGCGTGCCGCCCATGGTGGGAAAAACCACTTCTCCATGTTCATTCCCTCACCGAAAGCATTGTCATTTCCTGCAGAATGCGGTGCCTGCACGTTTCTGCGACCACCTATTAATTCCAACAACGTCATTCCATAGCTATAAACATCGGCTTTTGATGTGATTGCTAGGCCGGATATCCATTCTGGAGCAACGTAGCCCCAAGTGCCCCTCATTGTAGCTAATGCCCTGCTAAAATCCCTGCCGACAAGCTTTGCTAATCCAAAATCCGATACTTTTGCAGTGTAATCACCATCCAAGAGAATGTTTTCGGGTTTGATATCACAATGAATGATGCAATCCCTGCTTTCCTCGTGTAAATATGCTATGCCTCTAGCAGTGACCTTGAACCTGACATCCCAACACAAGTTACGACTATCCAGGCATAAGTATGAACTCAGGGCACCATTAGGCATGTAATCATAAACCAGTAATCTATGAGAATTCTCAGAGCAAAACCCTCTGAGTCTCACAAGATTAACATGTTGGATGTTGCCAATAGTACACACCTCGGCACGAAACTCTTTCTCGCCGCTCCCTTTCCTTTCGAGGCGTTTAACAGCAACAGGAGTCGAATCAGACAGCTCACCTCCAAAGACCGCTCCGAATCCACCTTGCCCGAGTTTCACCGTGAACCCTCGAGTCACACCATTGAGCTCTTTGTAAGTGAACTTTGAGATTCAACCCCGGGTAAACATCATCACCGTCTTTCCCCTTCTTCTCTATGATCTTTTTCGAAACCAACAGAATCACTCCCATTAACCCCAAAGCAACAACAGACCCAACAATGCTGTCGACCAAAACCTTAGTTTTAGACTCATGTTTCTTCACAACTCCATCTCTTGGCACCCTAACATAAAAGACATCCTTATTCGAACCATCAGAGCTCATGTTCCTCAAATTCAACAAAGTCCCATACACATTCTTACACAGATTAGTCCCCCCACATTCTTACACAGACTTCTCACAAGCACTCCTATCACCTTGAAACGAAACAATATTCCCTCCATCGAACCTTACATCACCAAGTTCCTTAAACCCATCATTATCAGCACAAAAATCGTCACTTTCTCGTATACAACCACTAGTAAAATCCCCAGAATTCCAACCCTCGCCATCAGAAGGCCTAAATCCGTTAAGACAAAGGCAAGGTTTTAACGTTGTACTCACAGAACAAGACCCAAATTACCGCACAAGCCGTAGACTTGGCACTTATCCTCCGGCATTGACCAATACATGTTCCAATTCTCTGATTCTGTTGACCATGTGAATTGCTTCAGCTGCCCGTTGAAATCGACCTGAAACCTTGTCAAAGGCGGTTCGACACCGTTATCCAGCGATCTTTCCGTGTATCGAAACGACGCCGTCGGCAAGTAAGGGTCGGAGAAATGGAACTTGTAGATGTAAGGGATTGTCATTTGTGGGACATTGACGAAAGCTTTGCCTGTCCAGTTCCCTGTGGACCAATACACCTTGGTTGAATTGAAAACCAGCTCGAACTTGTTGAACTCTTTGGGATTTAGCCGTAAAGAGGTTAAAGCTCGTTGTGCGGTGACGTTCATGTCTGGCAGCCACGTGTCCGTTGGATGATCGAAGCTTTGCCATGTTTTCGACCCCCTTGAAGAATACAAAGCGAGATTCCCATTCTCTAAAAGATCGATTTTTCTTGCCTTTTCGATGTATGAGCTTAGCCACACGACTGAATCTGGGAATTCCTTTACTGCTAATTGCCCTGTTCCAGTGAGCTCGAGCGAAGCTCCGGTGATGTTTTTGATCGGGTTTACGCGATTGGCGACCCAAACCCGGGTTTGGGTCGGGATAGAAGAGTACCAGATTCCTAAATACCAATTGGATTCACCATTTGTGCTAAAGAAACCCAATTGGAAAGTACGGTTAACGCTGTGAATGGTTGAGTTTCCTCTAATGATCAAATTAGTGGACTCCCCTTTCCTGGAAATTTCTGCATGTGAAAGGGAGAAATTTGAAGGCTCATTCAGTAGAGGTTTGATGACAAACATTGCATTTTGGGTGTGAAATGAGAGGAGTAAAAGGAAGAAGAAGAAGAAGAATGAAAGAGAAGACATGAAAGGAGAAGTGAATAATGAAACCAAAATCAGAGGTTTGAGTCTAAGGTTTGGTTGTAGAGAGACAGACACAGAGGGTTTGTGTTTTTGTTTGTTTGGTCTGAGAGTTGAACGATAGGTCGGAAGGGAAGGAAAGCACCGGTAGGTTGAATTCAAGGGAGAGAATGACAGAAAAGAGAGGCAAACAAACGGTGGATTATACTTGCAATTACGACTGATAAGTCAATAATTCAAGCAATAATTTCCATGGTGTTGAAAACCAGAGTTTTGAAAATGGTTTTGCAAGTTGAACATTGAAACACTGGGGAGTTGCAGGGACCCTACCCCTACCTGCTTTAATTTTATTCTACCATTAGTGTTTCTAGTAGTTGCAAAAATGGTCATTTTATCTGCCAAAATTAGGCACATACTTCCACTTTTTCTAATCTAATTTTGAAGATCAGTGGACCATTAGAAGAATAAAAATCTTTTATTATTTATATTTTATATTAAAAAATTTAAGTTAGAAAATTAAAGATATAATATATTTTTTAAGTTTATAATTTATAATTTAAGATTTAAAATTTAAAATTTAATATTTAATATTAGGCATATAAAGGGACGCAGTAAAAAACAGATAATTTTATCCTATTAGAGGTTCTGGAATCCTTACAATGTAAGTGTAATTGTTGAACATTAGACATATTCATAAGCTGATTATTGTTAGATCAGCCTGAACAAAACAGGCTTGGAGCCCAAGTGAGCATGTGACTTGGAAAACCGAACAATTACAGCTCAGTCCATTAGCCCAAATACTCCACCTCCGACCTTGCCCTAAACCAGAAAACATCAAACAGATATACAAGCATTATCGGTTTAGGCCTTAAGGGACAAAAACAACCAACGTACAAACTAAAAGCCTAATAAGACGAAACACGTAAAGTGGTAAACAGAACACAATCAGGGGTGTGCATTATTCGATTTTAACCGAATTAACTGATCGAACTAAATTTTTTTCGGTTAATTCAGTCAGTTAATTTTAGATAAGTTCGGTTAACGGTTAATTTTTTTTAAAAATTCGGTTATCGGTTAATTCGGTTCAAAATCGGTTAATTAACCGAATTAACTGAAATTAATATATATTAAATAATATTTATATTACGTATATTTATTTTTGGTCATTGAACTTTTTTAAAAATTATAAAATGATCATTAAATTTTTGATATATTATAAAATGTTCATTAAATTTTTATCAAATTAGTATAAAATGAAAGTTCAGTGACTAAAAATGTCATTTTACCATAATTTAGTGACCAATTGTGTAATTTACCCAAAATTTTATAACAAATTTCAGTTAATTCAAAAACCGATCGAATTAACAGAAATAATTTCGGTTCGATTAAGACTAATTCGGTTTGGTTAACGGTTAAAGTTCTAAAAATTTCGGTTAATTCGGTTCGACCACCAACCGAATTAACCGAATGCACACCCCTAATCATGCTTCAAGAAGCATGACTATAACATTCACATTGTAAGAACTGAAAATAGAGTTTTGTCTTTTCTTTTTTTGGTAAGAAGGAAAAAGAAAGGGAGAAAAATAGAAAGATGCAAAGTATATCTTTTTCTCCATTAGTTTTGTAGGGAAGATTCAATTGAAACTTTGCTATTTGTTCGTGTACCATATATAAATTATACATTAAATCTATATATTTTAATTTAATTATTTTAGTCTTTATACGATTTCAATTTAAAATTTCATCACCCAATAAAAAAGTTAAATTAAATTCATCAAATTTTGTCATTGGTCTCCGTACTACGCATAAATTATACATTTACTCATTGTATATAAAATTTTATCGTAATATAGATACGGTTGATGACAAAAATGAGATGGTACTGACTTTGATGGTTCACCTCTGTTGATTTAGACAAAAAATCGTATACCATAAAATTGTCAACAAAATAAGAGAAAAAATGGATTGAAAAAGATGATACGTAATAAAGGGTTGTCGCAACTATGAAATAATGATCATTGAAGGTTGACAGTGTCATAAATTAAGTAGTCGGTTGATGAGTCAGTGTGGATTATAATTATTGATTTCGAAAATCTCTTAAACGAGAGAATTATTGATTTCGAAAAATTTCTTAAACGAAAGTACAATGATTCGAGAAAACAAATCTACATTTTTAACCAATCTTTTATTTCCCCCAAATATATATAGCCTAAAAACGGATATCTTGATCCGTGTACATTCACAACGTACAAATTTTCAGTAAACCCGGGGGGGGAGAAAAGAAAAGCCCTTTGAAAAAGATAAAAAGATTTACAAACCCGGAACCGAACTGTACTCACTGTAAAAATCGACGATCCCGGAAGATGCCCAAAGACGTTGATTAAACTCCTCCTGCAACTCATCAGGCACCAACGGTGTCCTACAAAGCGGACACGTCACCTGATCATGGTCCATCCAACGGTCCAAACACGTCCTATGGAAAACGTGCCTACAGTTCCTCAACCACCTGATCTCTTCCCCTTTTTCGAACTCGTAGAGGCAAACGGCGCAGCTCTCCGGCGGATCCCCTTTCACCACCACAAGCTCCTCGTACTTTATAACCGGAAGGATTTCCCGTATCAGGAGAGCGGATACCGGCGGCTTCTCGGGCATCATTCGGGTTGGGTTTTCCGGCCAGACGGTATCCGTTTCGAGGAAATCGGAGAGCCCGAGGTAGTTGAAAAATGAAACGATTAAATACCGGAAAAAACTCAGAAATGAAAGAGCGTGAACAAGGATCATTGGTAAGAAGAAAACTTCAGTGTAACCAACAGGAAACCCCATGAAGAAAAGAAAGAATTAAAACAAATAAACAAATCAAATCGAAATTAAAAAGAGGAAGCTTTGTTTTGCAGATTTATAGAGTTGAAAGCAAAAAAACGAGAGAGGGAGATGAAGCCTTTGTTGTTTTCAGCTACGAATTCGAGTGGAAACGAAGTACATATACTAAATATCTGACTGATAGAGTCACCGGCTGTGATGTAGATGGACGATTTTTATTGGTTGTTGAGGTAGGGATAATTAGTGTCGCAGTGAAATTAGGACTAAACGAAGGCCGCGTTTGAGGTTACTCTTTATATCCTAAAGTAGGAAACCATGAGAAAATGGCACCCGTCTCACGTGGCCTAAATGGAAGGAGTGAGGAAGTGAGTGCAACGCGGGGTACACCTAATACCCTATAATTAGAGGCGGAGTACAAATTTATTTAAGGGTATTGTTTTTTTAATGATATTTAAAAAAAATTATTTATGTATAAATAAATCTTATTTTATTTATAAAAAGAGTATATTTATATATATATATATATATTAATTTTTATATATAAATTATTTAAAAAAATTAAAATTTGAGGTGTCATTCAATTACATGGCTTCGCCCATGCCAATAATATAATTTAATTATATAAGTTTATAAAATAATAGGTAATGTAGAATCAACAAGATGTTCGAGTGAAAAAGAGAATGATGATTGATATTTATCTCAGTAGACTTGGTTCGAGCATCTGTGTATGCAAGGTGCGTGTTGTCAAATGGTAAAGAAAAAAATATGAGCATATATTATCATTTAATTAAATCAGTATATTCAAAAAAATAATAATGTACACTAATATTTTCAAAAGTTACAAAAACGTAACAATCTCTAGAGCAAATGGTTAAAGTTCTCAGTTAACACTCTCTCATCATCTCTCCTAGATTGTGGGTTCATAACCCCATTATGAGCAAATTTTTCCTTCTCTTCCCCTATATATAAATTGTTCAAAAAAATTACAAAAAATACACTAAATTCATCATACTATTGTAAAATTGTTGCTGTGTCGTCACTTGGTTTTTTAGCATTTTTTTAATTGTTCTTTTGTTTCTTAGGACTTTGTCATGACTAATCTGGATTGATTCACGTCGTACATTTAATTTTGGTGGGTGAATATTTCAACAAAAAAATTGCATAGATAAAACTTCAAATTCAAGATATGTTTAAGTGATACTAAATTACATACCAATTAAATCAACCTCGTTATTAATGATTTTTTGTTTTTAATTGTGCATAAATTTATTAAAATATAAAAGTAGAGTAAAATAATGTTCAGAAATCATATTAAATGAACGGACCACCAAGTTATAACCGTCTTTACTAACTATAAATTAATAAATTGTTCAAAAGTAGCCAGAAAGCAAGGATTTAAAGCTGCCAATCATATTTATCAACTGTCCATCAATCTTTAATCATTGTGTGCAGGCCTCACGTCTTAATTAGTATATTTATTAAAGTATAGTAGAGCTCCCTAAACAATAACTAAATGATTGTTTCCATAGTTGGTCATTGAATTTATCAATTTATTATAAAATGGTCATTATGATGTTCTAATAATGATAAAGTCTTATAGATTTAATGATATTTTGTAAAAAAATAATAAATAATAATTATTATTTTATAACATTTTGATAAATCTAAAGTGTGTATACATGGACTATAAATCAAACAGCATGTCATTGTCTTAATCCAAAGTGAACTCTGGCCGACCAAACGAGGAATGGCCCCTAGGTGGCAATGGCATAGGAATAGGATAGTGTCCTTTCAAAAGTGAAATCAATGAAAGGGTGCAATGCAATGCCGCAAGTCTTGGGTAGCAGACATCAATGCCCCAACCGCTTCCAACGTTGTTTTCTCTTCATTGGCCCCTTTGCCTCAATGTGCTTATCTTGTCCTAAGATAAAGATGGATCCGGGACCAATTGGCTTATGCACCATGTAATAAAAAGATAATGTAATTTTTGATTGTTGTCGCTAAAATAACCAGTTAGTCTAATAGAATGAAATATTTGATCTCTTAAGTAATATAAAAGATTTAAATGATAACTTTGTGAATAGAGAAAATTTGGTTAGAATGATCATTTTCATAATAAAACTTTACTGTGTTTAATTTAAAATAATCAACTAATAAATTAAATACCGAAAATTATAAAAAATAAAAATAAAAAGAGACAACAATAATTATCATTTAAAAAGCTTAAACAAACATGTGAATGGACCCAATCCGAAACTTAAATGGTTGATCCATGTCCTCTCTCCTGTTGTCTCTCTCGCCCACGGCCCTCAATTATAACCCTTATCTTTATTTACGTGGCCTTGTATTTATTCACTATTTTTAAACATTCATCTCAACTTGGTCAAATTATCTCTTTCATCCCTCTCTTTTTGCTAATTTGTTACCTATAATTTTTTAACATTCTAATTTTACCTAATTCATTGTATATAATTTACTTTTTCTAACAAAAATGTTCAACACAATATTCTTAGTGGACTAACTTTTTAACTTTCATAAAGTACGGAACTAATTTTGTTATCTGATTTTTAAATGTGGAAATGTCCAGGGGTGATAATGAGCCTTGACCGGCTCGCAAGCTACTCGGGCTCGGCTCGGTCAAAGTTCAGTTCGAGTGAACTCGACTCGAGACCTTAACAGTCGAGTGGAGCCGACCCAAACCAGGCTCGAAAAGCTCGTGAGCAGGCTCGAAATAAATTATATATATAATTTATATTATATATATATATATATATTATATATACACTTGTATGTTTCAGTATTGTTAACTTGTTATTATGGTTAAATATTTTAAATTGTATAATTTAGAAAGTGTACTATGATTACTTGTGGACTTCAAAAATAAATATTATCTTTTTTCAAACATGTTTTCGCATGTTATTTTTTAAAATTTTAAAATATATATTTAAAAGCAATTTGAGGAAAAGCAACCAACTATTCTAGAACTCAAGCCTAAAATTTCGAGCTCGACGAGCCTCGAGCCCAAGCCTGCCCAGGCTCGTCTCGTTATCACCCCTAGAAATGTACCTAACTTTGCGTACCATTTCAGCTATACCAACCAACACTTGCCCCCACATTTGTTGCTCAAAAACTATCCATTAGCTTTAGGTTAAGCTAATTTGAGCGACTGTATGTACAGGTAATCATTCCAGAATTATTGACCAATGTGATAATTAAACACTGTTCCAAACGGTCTACAAATATGAACAATTCCAGCATCACAGACATGAATGCAAAAATAGGTACCGTATATAACATTATATTCTGTTAATATAGCTTTACAGACAGATTACCAGACAGCAAACTTCGACTTTAAACACGAAGAAACCATTAATATATTATAACTACTGACCTTCAAAAATCAAAAGCATGCGGTAAGCCCTGGCTACTTGTGATAGTAATACATCATAAAGCCAGTTGAATTGTATTTTTACAATATTTAGGTAACGATGTTTGACAATTGTAGTTTGGCTTGCTTTGGAGAAATTTCATGGACATCCATAGGCAGTTTCGACCACGGCATTGTGTCCGACTTATTCTTCCTCCGATGCATGATCGCCGAGAAACTCAGCAACAAACACAAAAGGGCAATCAAGGGAAGCAGAATGCCAACAGTTCTCGGCCAACACTTCAAAAGCATCTCCGCGGGCAGCATACCATCGAGACTAGATACAGAATTATTCATCTTCATGATCTCTCCATTTAGGATCGCATCGACTGTATATGCCATGCTCTTGCTCGAAGGTCCAACACTTACACTTACGATCCCAGAATGATCGGCATCGACCACGAAATCCACATAGAATGGAGAAGCCAACACATAGTTCGTAACGGCAGAGAGATCCAAATCCTTATATGCCAAATGTCCGTTGACATAAACATTGAAAAACAACAATCCAAGGGATATACTAGCAACATCACAAAAATGCATCCTAACAAGGTACTTATAATCCTCGATCACCGGAAACTCCCAAGTAAGGTTCGCATTAGGAATCGAAGCATTCTTGCTCTGAATCAACCGAGCTGAATCATATACATTATCCGGACCGACTTCACGACTCGCCCCACCATCTTGATACTTAATCCTACCACCAAAATACACCTTACTCGACCCCTCATTCGATTTCAAATAAGCATCATCAGGCATCCAAGTCCTCCACAAAGAATCATTGAAAGGAGTAACTTTAACACCTCCTACAGTGATCCTATACGCAACTTCAAATGCTTGTTTATTTAAATCCTCAAATTCCTCAACTTTATCGCCATTAACGTACTGAGCAGTTTCCAGTATCAAATCTTTAGGTGCAGATATCACTTCGATTGCATTAACGAAAGCAAAGTTCGATTTTTTAGCAGGAACGAAAGTAATTTCAAGCTTCTCTGAATTAACCCAAATCAAATATTCCATAACCCTAGGAGTATCCATCAAATTCCCACCACTAAAATTGGTCAAAGCTACCAACTCATTAATCAAAACGTGAAACTGAGAGATACCTAGATTCAATCTCGATGAACCGAATCGGTGGAAATGGAGACGTACCGTGTGCATCCCTAGATCTTTGACATTGAAAACGTATTTCGACGGCGCGTTGAAAACCCTGGCGGTGTGGTAGATTTGAGGCAGACCCGGAAGAAGGGTTCCGGCACAGAGTGAAAAGGTCCGAGCAGAAGAGAGGTGTGAGTCGGGCGAATCGGACGAGTCGGAGACAAATCGACGGTTGTCTACTACGGAGTCGAGGGAGGCGCCACAGTTGATGAGATAATTGTCGATCGGAGAGAACGATAAAGAGAGATGACAAAGAGTGAAGGTACAAACAAGGAACAAAGAGAACCCGAGTCTTGAAAGTAAAGTTTCCACGAGAAAAAACAGAGTAAATGATCGAAGAACATGAAAATGAATGAAGGATAAGAATTTTTTATTCTTGAAATAATGATAAGAACGAAAGGGGGAAAGGAAATTTTGAGCGCGTTTCTGCTAAGACTGAGTTAAAGGCGACGACTTGAGTTTCGCTTACGTCTGAGTCAAGATAGTTGTCAGTAACTCACTTGTCCAGGACACGACAGAATCTATTTTATTTATAGGATTAATAGCACCGGCACCCTAAAATTATCAGGTAAATTTTAAATTGGTCCCAATTTTAAAATATTTTAATTGAATAATTTTTCAATCGTATTGAATTTTCTATAATATATTGCATTTTTTTTTATAATTAACGGATTATACTAATTGATTTGACTAGCGGATTGTATTAGCTGATTATATAAAAGTATTTGATAAAATTAACTGATAGTTGATAGTTGTTTGATTATTAAAACAAGCAAAATGACATATAAGAACATAATTATATTTAATACGTGTTTGAATAGTTTATTAATTATCAATATTTTTTTATTTATATTAATTAGATTATGAAAAATATTTTTTAATATAACGGGTCGATCCTACCGTTAACCTTATACTCACTGTAAATGAAAAATTCACAAAAAAAAACTATTTTAAAATCACTCATCGCAATTCAAAGACCTCGCAATCTCCATTAAGGGTGTTTACGGTTAATCAAAATACTATAACGATTAACTTATAAGTTAGGTTTTTAGTGTAAATGTTATATGTTGTTAGTGCAATTAGAGGAGAAATACATAGAGAATGTACTTAAAAATGTATAAAAAAATTAGTGATTATTTTTTAACGGTTAACCATGAGCTCCCCTAATCTCCACACACTCCCACGTCGATAACCATGGTGCCTTTCTTCTTCGTCGGCAACACCCTGCAACAGTTCCTTCGTGGAGGCTGCTCAAACAAGAAGTAGAGGGACTAAAATATTAAATCTCATCACAGTTGAGGGATCCGGCATAAATTCGTGTCGATTCTTTTGTAAACCTCGACTCTACCAATCCGTGAAGGATCCGACATCTTCCACTTGCAGTCCGGGTTCGAAACTCGGTACTGAACATGCTCGCAGGTCGTCTGGCTTGTCTTCGCGTTGCGCGATGCTTTGGACAAGTAAAACACAAACGGTTTTTGGCAGGCATTTCGAGTAACGGGTCGGGTATTGAAAGAGAAGCCAGTGTAATCGGCTCTCTTGTTCCAATTCAGGAAAGTTCGGGCCGGCATTTCCATCTCTCGCACTGAGAATATGCCTCGGTTCATGAGACGGAGACGGTCCAACTCCTGGTTTTGTCGTAGCAAACCAATTGCTGCATCAATGCAACCGAGTCCAGGTGTATTGGGAGGTCAAGACGTTTCAGGGCTTGAACTCGGTTCAAGTCGGGGAAAATGGGTTCGACCTTGTCTAGGTGGTGAATTGAGACCAGTGGAGCAACGGGGTGTGCAGTCAAGAGACCCAAGAGGTTACCCAACACGTCGTACCGTTAAAAACAAAACATAATGAACTACTTGGTCATATATTGGATTCATTCCATACTTTCAACAATTTTAACACTGAATATAGTACTCGTGTTCGATTTTAAATTTTTATAAACTCGCATATATTTATAAATAAACTATTTAAGTTCGAGTATTCTAAATAACATTTTCTTATCACTATAACCACTTTTTAGATTTAAAAGGATTGCAACCTCACAACATAGATAGTAAAAAGATAAAAATTTTAAACAGTCATTAAATTATTATAAAATATTTATTTTGATCATCCAAACTTTTATTGTTAATAAAAAATTATTAAACTTTAATTTTTGTTATAAAATGTCACTAAGCCGATAACTTATGTTAAAAAGAAAACATCATAGTTAAAAAATTTGTATAATAACATATTTAGTCTTTCTTATTTGCACATTTATTCAATTTAATCATAATTCAAAGAATTAGTCATCACTATTTATCTATTCTATCAATTTGTTTTCATTTTTAATTAGAAATAATTTAATAATTATTTTCCAATTATTAAATTATCAATTTAGTCTCATTTTCCCTCTAATTATTAAATTATTTATAATTAAAAATAAGAGTAAATTGATAAAAGTCAATAATGCGAGCTGAATTTATTATTTTTTTCGAATTAAAACTAAATTAAATAAATATATAAATATAAGAATTAAATGGGTTAATATAATTACAACGTCCCTTCTTAATGACTATTAAAATAAAAAAATAATGATTATTTTATAATACTTAAAGTTGAATGATTAAATAAATATTTTATCAAAAATTAGTAATTATTTATAAACTTTACTACTAGAAAAAACTATAATGTGAAACCAACCAAAAAAGTCTTGTTGCAAAATTGTTAGAATCCGAGACGGTAAAAGACATTAAAATTAATATTTAAATAAATTAAATATTTAGAAATAACAGAATAAAAGAAACAATTCAGATTTGAATGAAAAGATCATGAAACATGTTGAGGCCTGCAACTACGCGATTTTCTTAAGATAAATTTCGACCACTCTGAAGTGCTTGAGTTCGTCGGTCGTCAGTCTCTCAGGATACAACAACAAAATAATTTACGACAGTAGCATGAACTATTCTCTTGACTCCGCATATCACCAAAAAATATTAAAGGAGAAGGAATATTTTTAAGTTGTGTTTTAAAAGTGAAGAGAGACATAGTATTTATAGAGGAATAGAGAAAAAAAATGAAAAATAATACTCCGTATTAATGGACATTAATCCGTGAAGTGCAGCTATTACCTTATGAAGATTTTCAAAGATTTGGACCTTCCCAACTCCATAGAAGATATGAAGTTAAAAAAATTAACAGTTTGGTCTTTGGATTTTGGAAAAATATATTTATATATAAATAATGAATATAAAGGAAGAAAAGTAAAAAAGAAGCAAACCTGGTGAAATCCCGGTTCCTTGGTGAGGGGAACACCGAGCTCCGCCATGCAAGCGTGAATCATCGGAGCCGTACAATCCCGGGTATCTCTGTATACACCGGTCTTGCATTTTGACAAGTGCTTTGGCCAAAGGGTAGCTGATGGCGAACCCTCCGCTGCCGTAAGCCATCCCTTAGGAGAAATTAATGTTCTGCTTCTGCAAATGACTCTCCGACGAACTCCCGATTTAATAAAACTGACTATGGTCGTATTTAGACAATACCCGAACCAAATTATCGGGCACAAAGAACATATCATCGTCTCCCATAACAAACCATCTCACATCTTCCAAGCCCAGCCGTAGAGTCTCCGATACTATACGGGATATCCTTATAGCAGACCGGTGGCCTTTCGGGTTACTGTATTTGAACTTGGAAGTATACCCAGAGAACATCCTCGGCGGCAAAAGGTGGTCGTCGGCTCCGTTTTTAACACCCTTGTCTAACCAGACGACACCACGCATTCGCTGAGGCTTCCACCACAGTTTGATGTAATTCTTCCTTCGATCCCATAACCAAGCCGAGGCTGCAATGCCGAAAACTATATGGTGAAGGGTTGTTTTCTGCAAGGAGTTCGGTTTCGGAGATGAACCGTGCGGCGGAGCTATGGATAAGGATTTCTCTCCGACATCAACATGAACAGCTTTGATGATGTTCGGTTCTTTGTTGGAAGCATTCGAGAAGCTTGCTATGTAGAAGGTGGAGAGAATGGAAATCAAAAGGAGGGAAGAAAGGACAAGCTTGGGGAATGTCCAGGAAACGGTGAAATGGTTTCTCAAGCTTCGATCCCATGGGAAGTTGTCTTCAACCTTTGGATTGTCTTTCATGTTCATGGAGGTTTTTTTTTTAAAAAAAATCAGAACTTGGAATTTTCTAATATGGAAATCTATGTGCAAAGGAATATTAGGGGGAGCGAGGAAAGAAGGGTGAGATTTGAAAATGTATATATCAAGAACGATGTGTTCTCGGGGTAGTTTTGTATGGGTTAGGTCTACCTTGTTATTTTATCAGTTTCCTAGTTGATCTAACTAAACTAGTTTTGATCTTTGTTTCATATTAAAAAATTAAAAAATCCCGCTGGATAAACAAATTAATGTGAAAACATGTCTGGCAGGCTGCTGCACTGAGGAACTGAAAAGATTAAGTAAAAATGACACCATTTAAGATTAAGTAAAAATGACACCGAGAAAGTTGAATTATTAAAGTGGGACAAAGCTACCCAACATTTTGCCTTTCCTTCATGCATGAATCTATTGATTCGCAGCTCCATTTTTCTTCAAATACTCAACAAATCTATTCAAATAACCATCTTGTAAGTCCCTGTTTCCAAAAACTTGAGCTGCTTCTCTTGCTCGGATTCTCAGCTTCTGTCCTTGTTCGGACACCATTGCAAGCCTCAGAGCCTTGGCCATATCATGTCTACTAAACGACCCATCTTCATTTCTCTCTATTTCCACGGCCAAACCCTTGTCTACCAAAAGCCTCGCGTTCAACGGTTGGTCTATTACAAAAGGCAGCACCACGAGTGTGTGCCCGAACTGCAGAGTTTCGATGATAGAACCCCACCCGGAGTGAAACAAAGACCCCTCGATCGAAGGGTGTCCCAATATTTTCAACTGCGGCGCCCAACCGAAGAATACAACCCCCCTCACTTGCGTACGCTCTAGAAAACCACTCGGCAAGGCCTCGAGTTCGCTAACAGCCCAATCGGGTTTCCTTAGCGCCAATAGAAAAGGAAGCCCTGATAGTTCCACCCCATATGCTATCTCGTGTACTTGTTCTTTACTCAGCTTGCACTCGCTCCCAAACCCAACGAACACAACCGAGTTAGCCTTTTGAAGATCGAGCCACTCGAAGATTCCACTTTCAGACTCAGTCGCTCCTCTTCCTTCGGGTTCCGGTTTTTCTGGTAGTAGTAAACCAATGGGAAAGACTGGTTTACCGTTGCCAATCATCTTCTCAAATAGGTTCAAGTACGAAAAGCAAAAGCTTTAGATGTCTGAACAATTTTAGCAACCCTTTCGATGTCCGGTATTCCAGAAGCATTCTCTCCATATACACCTTCATACATGCCGGCAGCTAAGAATTTAGGATAAGCCAACGGTGAAGGAAAATCAAACCAATCAGGCGGCGATGTCAAGCTTTCCGGGGAAGGCCTCATTTTTTCCTGGCCATCACCGCCGAGGTGTTTTGGATTCAAAATTAAACTATGCGAAGCAGCTGAAAAAACAGAGAAATTTATAAGAGGAACATGATGTTCCTGTGCTATCTCCGCCACCCAGTAAGGTATCAAATCAGCCAATATCCAATCCGGCTTTTGTTCCACGACGAACTGCTTTACCGGATGTCGGAGCAAATCGTAGGCAACGTTCAGGTACTTGATTTTCTCGAAAGGAATGTCCACGGTGGCCTCGCAGCCAGGCGGCAGGTGCTGCTCCTGCTCGTTATCTAAGCTCGGCAACTGAAAAGCAACCAAGTTTACGAGGGTTGCTATATTTGCCGGAACTTTAGGTAGTCTTTTGATGTTCCCGGCGGTTGATATGAAGGAGACTCTAATTCCAGCTTTGGCTAATTTCAAAGAGAGTTGAAAGAATGGCATTAAGTGGCCAAAAGTCAGCCATGGAACCATCACTACATGCATATTTGTAGTCATTATTGTATCTTCTAACAAAGGAAGCGAGATTTTTGATGAGACCCCATATGCCAACACCAATATATAGGGGAATGTTAGACAATTAGTTGTTAGTTTGTTAATAAATTGTTAATAAAAAGAACTTTGAGAATGTAATACATCTATGTTTAATCAAATAAATAAATAAATTGTTAATTTGTTTAGTCAGTTAGATTAGTATTAGTTACATGATGTTATAGCTGATTAGGTTTTAACAGAGAATGGACTATATAAACCTTCTCAATGAGGATGTGTCTATAAAGAAAAAGTAAGGAGGATTTGCATCACAAACGAGTATTTTAAGTTGGATTTAATCTATTTACTATAAACAACTCTTTTTATTCATTTATTTCGTGAATAATTTTCATTATACAAATAAAGGTTAAAATTATAATTTAACTTTTAAAAAATATTTTTTCAAATACAAAGCTGTAAATTTTAACTTTTATGTTCGGACTAAAAAATAATTTTCAAATGCAACTTTTTATTTAAAAGTTACTATTTGTTTACTACTTATTACTTTCAAAAACAATGATAAACAGGAACTAACTTTTTCTATATACAAACAATCTTGAAAAAGGAATCTTTGTACTATATCACTCAAGCTAGGCACAGTTTTCCGGCACCACATCGAAAAAATATATTCGGATCATACATGGACTTTTTTTAATAAAATAATGGTTCAAATTATATAATTTTTCTAAGATATATGATTAGAGTTTTTTTTAACTAAAATAAGTACTTTATTTTTTTTTTATCAAAGTAGGTGTCTAAAAAGATTTAAAGCCACCTAAAAATAAAACATCAACCATTTATCTTATAAAAAAAAAACTCCAGACACATCGAAAAAAATATAGTTTGAACATTTATTTTGATATTAAAGTAATTTTTTTTTATAAATTTGTAAACATATATTTTACTATATACTTGATATGATTGATAAAGATATATTGTATAAATAATAAAAATGTTATCTTTATTTTTTTATACTTAATTTCTTAATTTATTGTTGATGAGCAAAATAGTATAACGATGATTGACAATTTTCAGGCGGTTCACCATTTCTTGTTGTACGAAAAGCAACGATCAATTGTAATTGTGGTAGGTGAAAAAGAAGAAAAAAAATGAGTTTTGGCTTGATCCTTTGTTAAATTTCAGCTTGGGGCTACTTAAGAAAATTGATAGTGGTTGTGAGAGGCCTAATGCGAGTGTCAAGTCTAGAAATTACAATACACGATAAATGTAATAGAATAGTAATAATTGTCAATTTATAGACTTAACTGGAGATTAAATTAACTTGACGTCTGTTTTATTAAGGTACTTATAACTCCTTATTAAGATCACTCCTAAAGACTTCATCATTTCACGTTTTGGAGAAATTTTATACTAATACATGCTATACATAAGTGTAGTCGATAGAGTGTTGACGGATATATAACACATATTATTTCAATACGGCTTATGTAATATTTGAATTTCACATGAATATAACTCCAATTGATATTGTTTTCTCCCCTGATTTTGTTATGATTTCCAAATAATGGATATTAGGTGGTATCTTCTCTGAACATCATCGTTTTGAGCTTGATTTCTGTTTACTTTCCCAATTTCACTTATATTTCCATTGATGTTGGATAATGGATATGCAATTATAGAGCAACGATGAATTGTGCTACATTGGACAATGGATTCCAAGGTATGAATAAACGCCATAATTTTAAATCATGTGAAGTAATTTTTAAACCATCAGCTGGACAAACGAGTTTCAGAAATCCAAAATCATGATGTCATGGTGTTCCTTTTCATTCGGTGGATTTATAGTGTAATATTAAATTGTAGTCGCAACGCATTTTTAATAGTTTTGGAGGTCTTTGCAACGTATCGTAACAGTTTTGAATGTTTTCGCTACACAATATTAGGGTAACACGAAGAGAAAAACACATCACTTTATGGTCTAAAATCGTTACGTAACGCTACAATATATAATATATTGCATCGAAACATCGCAATGCCGCAACAAACTTTTAAATTGTCCAAAATGTAATGTCATTTTCACATGTTTCCTACCCATGATTCATCTTATGATGAACACAATATTTTCATAGTTATATTAAATAAATTCTTCAATATGCAGCATCTACAATTGCGACAGACACAACAGTCACAATTTGATATTATGATTTATAGTTAAATTTCAGTCCATTGCAGCCATTGATAAAATTAAGTGAAAGTTCAATTATTGAAATAAAACAGAAAGGTACCAAACATTTCGTCTTTCCTTGATGCATGAATCTATTGATTTGCAGCTCCATTTTTGTTCAAATACTCAACAAATCTATTCAAATAACCATCGTGTAAGTCTCTGTTTCCAAAAACTTGAGCTGCTTCTCTTGCTCGGATTCTCAGCTTCTCTCCTTCTTCGGACACCATTGCAAGCCTCAGAGCCTTGGCCATATCATGTCTACTAAACGACCCATCTTCATTTCTCTCTATTTCCACGGCCAAACCCTTGTCTACCAAAAGCCTCGCGTTCAACGGTTGGTCTATTACAAAAGGCAGCACCGTGAGTGTGTGTCCGAACTGCAGAGTTTCGATGATAGAACCCCACCCGGAGTGAAACAAAGACCCCCCGATCGAAGGGTGTCCCAATATTTCCAACTGCGGCGCCCAACCGAAGAACACAACCCCCCGCCCCTGCGTGCGCTCTCTAAAACCACACGGCAAGGCCTCGAGTTCGCTATCAGCCCAGTCGGTTTTCCTTAGCGCCCATAAGAAAGGCAGCCCTGATAGTTCCACCCCATGTGCAATCTCGTGTACTTGTTCTTTACTCAGCTTGCACTCGCTCCCAAATCCAACGAACACAACCGAGTTAGCCTTTTGAAGATCGAGCCACTCAAAGGTTCCACTATCGGACTCAGTCGCTCCTCTTCCTTCACCTTCGGGCTTTTCTGGTAGTAGTAAACCAATGGGAAACACTGGTTTACCGTTGCCAATCATCTTCTCCAATAGGCAATAGGTTCATGTATTCGGCTTCGTATTCAGGGCAAGTACGAAAAGCAAAAGCTTTAGATGTCTGAACAATTTTAGCAACCCTTTCGATGTCCGGTATTCCAGAAGCATTCTCTCCATATACACCTTCATTCATGCCGGCGGCTAAGAATTTAGGATAAGACAAGGGTGAAGGAAAATCAAACCAATCAGGCGGCGATGTCAAGCTTTCCGGGGAAGGCCTCATTTTTTTCAGGCCATCACTGCTGACGTAGTTTGGATTCAAAATGAAGCTATACGCTCCAGCTGATAAAACAGAGAAATTTACAAGAGGAACATTGTTTTCCTGTGCTATCTCTGCCACCCAATAAGGTATCACATCAGCCAATATCCAATCCGGTCTTTGTTCCTCGACGAACTGCTTCACTGGATGTCGGAGCAAATCGTAGGCAACCTTCAGGTACTGGATTTTCTCGAAAGGGATGTCCACGGTGGCCTCGCAGCCTGGCGGAAGCTGCTGCTCCTGGTCCTTATCTAAGCTCGGCAACTGAAAGGCAACCGAGTCTACGAGGGTTGCTATATTCGCCGGAACTTTAGGGAGTTTTCTGATGTTCCCGGCGGTTGAGACGAAGGAGACTCTGATTCCAGCTTTGGCTAATTTTAAAGAGAGTTGAAAGAATGGTATTAAGTGGCCAAAAGCCAGCCATGGAACCATCACTACATGAAGATTTGAAGCCATTGTATCTTCTAACAAAGCAATCGAGGTTTTTGGTGAGACAGCGGTTGCCGACACCGATATAAAGGGGGAAATGTAACTATTCACACGTTTCAAGTCCGCTTCGAAATTTGAGCGAGTTGATCTCTTCATTTGTCGCATACAAATGTACAGCTTTTTGTATTTGTTAGCAGCCATTTACCGAAGACTACCAATGTATTTAATAATAAATTTTAATTATATTATAATTATAAATCAAGAGTAATGCTAAAATAATTTGAATTTGTCGCGTTTTAATTTGAATTAGTCGCACGATGAATTGTATTTAATTTAAAGTCTGAATACGAATATACAATTCATGTGAAAAAAACATGAATATACAATGGTTGAACGAAACCTTTATAAAAGTAACAAAAATTATTTCACAACAACAAAATACATTTGTATAAAGTACACAAATAGTCACTAAACTATCTCTAAAAATATAATACAATTATTAAATTTTTAAAAGTTGCATAATGAAAAAATTTAGTAACTATTTGTATACTTTATCCAAAATATTTTTAGTTACATTTGGTCCATCTAATATAAGCAACTCTTATTACTCATTATTTCATACATAATTTTTATTGACGAATATATTTTTTATTTCTATTTTAATTATAAAATTAGTGATTGTATTTTATTTTTATTTTTAAAATTAATAAAAGTTACTCTTTATTTTTAAAAGGATGAAGTATAAGTCGCACTTGTAAATTTGTTCTATGTACAAACCATTTCCAAAAAGGAATCCGGTTACCGTGACCGCTACCGCACCGAAAAGTACATTCGGATAATGTGACATCATATATGTATTTGTTTTATAAATTTTAAACATATATTTTATTATATACTGTGGTTGATGACCGGGCCGGCCCTTAGAGTGGGTAGGAGGGGCACCCGCTCATGGACTTGTCTCATTATTTATATTTTTTAATTATATATAGTTTTTTAAAATTTTAAATATTTATTAATAAAGTTCATTATCTTTAATTAAAAAATTTATTTAGTCTAAACATTAATGAGTCTTAGTGTCATAGTTGAGATTTTAATGATAGTTTAGTTTTTTTTTAATATTTGTTATGGAATATACTTTGATACATAAACTTGTGTAAACTTTCAATTTTAGGATTTAAGGTTTAATGCTTAGGGTTTTAGTGTATAGTGTATATAATTTAAAGATTTATGGTTAGAATTTAGAGTTTACAGTTTAAGGTTTAGATTTTAGGGTGCTAGGGTTTGAGATTTATGTTTTAAATTTTATAGAAGGGTTGTGTAAATTTTTTTGTACAGCTTGTGTACCAAAACATAACATGTTTGTTATTAGGGGTTCATTTTTTAAATACTTGTTGTTTGTAGCTCATTTTTTTCAATACTCGCTATTAGAGGCTCAATATATCTATTATTAAGGGCTACTCTTAAAATTTATTTTTTGAATATTTGTTATTAGGTTCAATTTTTTTAATTCTTGTTATTTGAGGCCCACTTTTTAAAAATACTTATTATTAAATGCTCATTTTTCCTGATATTTGTTATTAGGGTCTACTCTTAAAATTCAATTTTTTCAATATTTGTTATTAGTGATTGCTCTTTTAAATTTATTTTTTCAATATTTGTTATTAGGGGTCTAAATTGTTCAATACTTGTTATTTGTGGTCCAATTTTTTAATATTTGTTATTTGAGGTTCAAAATTTTCAATACTTGACAACAGACTCATTTTTCTTCAAATATTTGTTATTAGGGGCATACTCTTAAAAATATTTTTTTTTCAAAAATTGTTATTAGGGGCCTACTCTTAAATTTTTTTAAATATTTTTTATTAAGGGCCAAATTTTTTCCTATAATTGTTATTACAGACTCAATTTTTTCTAATATTTGTTATAAGAGGTTTATTCTTAAAATTTATTTTTTAATATTTTTTATTACGGGCATACTCTTAAAATAAATATTATTTTTAGTGTTTTTACATTCTTAATTTTTTAATTATGTTATTTTAATAATTTATTTTTACATTGATATAACTTCAATCATCTTAATTATTATTGTGCCACGTAAATTTAAATTTAATATATATTATTAGTTGGCATATATACTTTTGATATTTTGTAATTGTATATGGTATATAAACTTTTGAACATAAATTTTGTTTTTTTAAAAAACAAATTTCACGATCCATTCCCATAAATACACTATGTTGTTTGAGTTGTAATTTATTTTTATTTAGGTTTAGATTCTGTTCAAAGATATTGTTATTTAAATTAGAATTTATTTTGATTATCAAATCAACACCACATTATAATAAAAATTTAAAAATTAATAGTACGTTGTTATAAAATTAGAATTATTAAACCAATAAGGGTTTAGTATTTTATAACATTTTCACTTTGTCCATTGACTCAATATAAAATAGGGTAAAGTATGTCCTCGGTCACTAAACCATAAAAATTATCGTTTTAATCATTGAACTTTCAAAGGTAACAAAATGATTGTTAAATTTATTGAAGCACTGCAAAATAATCAATGGAAATTATAAAATAGTGTAACAATATGATTAGTTTAATCTTGGTTTTGTAACAGTTCAATAAAACTTAATGACCATTTTATAACAATTTGATAAATTTAATGATTATTTTATAACTTTTAAAAGATTTGTGATCAAAACAAAATTTGTTTTATAGTTGAGTGACTTTGTGTAACTTTACCATATAAAATAATTCCAAAAATCTAAATAAAATAAAATCTCAATTTTTTATTTTTTAAATTTATTTAACTTTTTAAATTACCTTACTATAGTTTTATAATTGATAAAAGGTTAAAACTAAAGAATTAAATTTATTATTATGCCAATTTTATAAACTGTCATGTAATTTTCGATCAACAATCAACGGTTTGTGGTGAAAAAATTATTAGTTGAGTGACAAAAAAGAAACTTCTATAATTGAGTGATTAAAACGAAATTTACTAAGAGTTAAGTGACACATGTGTAATTTATCAAAACTTTAAACCCGATTATGTTTACTTTCCTCTTTTAGGTTTTTTTCTCCCATTATTTTGGGTTGCTTAGCTGAAGCCTGGAGTCTTTAGCTGCTGCTTTGTCATCAGGTGCCATGGCCATGGATATGGATAATAAATGTGAGTTAGTCTTCGTCTCCACTCCCAACTTCGGCTACCTGGTTCCCGTCGTTGAATTCGCCCGCCACCTAACCCGTCACGACCCTCGCTTCTCTGCCACCGTTCTTATAATCACCGTGCACCAAAGACCCATCGTCAACCTTTACACTCAATCACTTTCCAATCCCAACGCCGCCTCTCCTTCGGATCGTGTCAAATTCATCCACCTCCCGACCGTCGAACATCCCACTCCCGATCAGTACCAATCTTCTTTGGGTTACTTATACCTCTTCATAGACAAACACAAGCCCCATGTCAAGAATGTTGTTTCCGACATCATCTCAACTACTCCGGTCGCTGCTTTCTTTGTTGACATGTTCACCACTTCCATGATCGACGTCGCCAATCAACTCGGTATTCCTTGTTATCTCATCTTTGCTTCTCCAGCCAGTTTTCTGGGGTTTATGTTCCATTTGCCTGAGTTAGACAAACAGCTTGCCGTCGACTTTGTTGAGTCCGACTCCGGGTTGATCGTCCCCAGTTTTGCTAAACCCTTGCCCCCTAGCTTGTTGCCCACCTCGGTGCTGAAGAGAAACAAGGATGGTTATTTCTGGTACTTGGAGCACGCTCGTAGGTACATTGAGACCATGGGTGTGGTGGTGAACACGTTTCTTGAACTGGAGCCCCATGCCATTGACTCGCTCTCCTTTAATGGCTTTCCTCCGGTTTATCCTGTCGGTCGGATTCTCGATCATGCTGCCGGTGCTGCTCAATGGCATCCGGATGGAGGCAAACAGGATTCCATAATGAAATGGCTTGATGATCAGCCTCTGTCTTCAGTGGTGTTCCTATGCTTCGGGAGCATGGGGAGTCTCCGGGGATCCCAGTTGAGAGAGATTGCATTCGGGCTGGGGCGTTCCAGGTATCGTTTCTTATGGTCAATTCGCAAGCCACCTGAAGGTAAACTCGATCTCCCGGGCGAGTACACGAACTTAGAGTCTGTTTTGCCATCAGGGTTCTTGGATCGGACTGCTAGGTTGGGGTTCGTGTGCGGGTGGGTTCAGCAAGTGAAAGTACTGAGCCACCAAGCAATCGGAGGGTTCGTGTTGCACTGTGGGTGGAATTCCATATTGGAGAGCATATGGCACGGTGTTCCTATCACAACATGGCCAGTATATGCAGAACAACAAATGAATGCATTCGAGTTAGTGAAAGAGTTGGGATTGGGTGTGGATATCAGGTTGGATTACAGGGACGGTAGTGATATGGTGACTGCCGACGAGTTCGAAATAGCGTTGAGACGTTTGATGGACGATGAAGATGAAGTGAAGGCAAAGGTAAAGGTAAAGGAAATGAAGATCAAGAGTAGGATGGCATTGATGGAAAATGGTTCCTCGTATAAATCTTTAGAATCCTTGATTCAGGAAATCAGCAATAGAACACAAGGCTTCAAGTGAAAAAACTGAGCAATTTATAGAACTTCTGCAAATAAAGAAATGTTGTACTTCACAATTGAAATGCTTGATGTATAATTAGAATCGCCAATTCTATATAAGTAATTCGCACGAGTCGATTATCGGTTTTTGAATCTCGGAACGGACTGATGAGTTCTACAATTTATGTTGCAGCATACCAGAGTAACTAGGTACAGTTAACAGAGGCATATACTAACACATTAACCTCAATGAATTGGGTCTGGGTTTGAACTTCACAGATTCTTTATAGATGAGCTCCTTGATGTTTTCTTGGGTAAAAGATGGTTGCTCAAAATCAAAACTGAAAGGCCTAGGGCAAACAGGCTCGACGTTGATGTCGTGAAAAGGTGCCAAGTATGGGTGGCATAGAGCCTTGTCGACTGCAACGGACGGACGATAAAAGGTTGTCAAGCATAAATGAAGAAAAGGGATGATTTGGTTCGATTCATCCACTATTTCTGTTAGTTCGAAGCAGTAGACGGAAATAAGAAAGTCATAGTACCTGTAATGCGCCTATGGGGATCGAAGATGAGCATCTTCTCGAGCAAATCAACAGCACCGGGGGACATGTTTGGAAATCTAGCAGCGAAATTTTGCTTTGGATATCGCGGAAGCTGTCTAACGTATCTTCTGGCGTTGTCACTTCGAAGGAACCCAAGACTCGAATCATAGGGTGAACCTATAAGCTGTTCCAAGTGCAAAGGAAAGTATGTGTAAATCCATCAAGATAAGCAAAAACTCTTGGATATAGGAAACATATATACATTACATGATTGTCAAAGAAAAACCAGCACTAATAAAAGAACAAGCAAATAGCGATCATGCGGAAATGTAGAGTCCGTGTTAATTTCACAGAACTGAGCTAAGTGCATCCGAAGAGCTTTCTGGCAGTTTCTTCGAAGATTGTAGAAAGCATACCTCTGTGATAAGCCTCAGCTGATACACGTAGTCTTTTCCAGGGAAGAGAGGTTGTCTAGTCATGATTTCTCCGAGTATGCAACCCACCGACCAAATATCGATTGCAGCAGTGTATTCAGAACAATTCAGAAGCAATTCCGGTGCCCGGTACCAGCGAGTAACTACATATTCTGTCATAAAATCAGTTTCAGATGTCGTCCTTGCAAGCCCGAAATCTCCAATTTTGAGGTCACAATTCGCATTCAGAAGCAAATTACTCGGCTTTAAATCACGATGCAAAACATTTGCCGAATGTACATATTTCAGCCCTCGTAAAACCTGACATAGGAAGTACTGCAAAGAGTAGCAGGGCATGATCAACAATTGTTTCAGCTTCTAAGTTGGTAACAGAAAACAGATAACGTTTCTATCCCGGTATATTTTATACAACAGAAAGTTAATATATACCAACCCGACAATGGTCATCCGTCAAAAATTGGTTAGATCGTATGATTTGATGAAGATCAGAGTCCATAAGTTCATAAACAATGTAGACATCATTAAAGTTCTCCTTCAGTGGAGGCCGTATGATGTCTTTGGTGGATCACCTGAAGAAGAAGAAGAAGAAGAAAAGGAATAAACATTTTCAACTATAATTACGCAATCAGAACTTAACCGCTTTATTAGAATCTCATGTCATTATCAAGAAACAAACATACCAATGGAAGAAACCCGAGTCTAAGAGTATGAAACTAACATAAAACATGTTCTCTATTGGTCGATTTACACGAACAACATGTGAACCACAGAGCTAAAAGAACTCACATTCTCATGATCCATGTGACTAAGAAGCTTGATCTCTCGCAAAGTCCTCTTGGCATCGATCCTGTTGTCGAACACATTACCAATTTTCTTGATAGCAACCTCCTCCCGCGTCTCTGAATTAACGGCAGCACTAAGAAAAGGGAGGAGCAACAATGGCATCTTAGCTCGATATGATTAATAAACATACATAGAGAAGTAAGCCTAATGAACAGAATGGCAACTTCCTTTCAACCTCCTCAGGCAGCAAGGTGAGCTCTAAATTCATTTACTTCAACGGGGCCTAAATTTGGCAGCTTAATTTCATTAGAAGCAAAAAACACAGTGCAAAATACAGCTGAATGTGCTAATGAAAGCAAGCCAAGGAGTCACTCATCTCAATCTCAATCCTTAAAAAGCTAAAAACACAGGGCTTAGAATTATCAAGGTTCCATCAAAACACGTAAAGAACTTACTCGAAAAACTATCATAGCTTGAATTATTGAAAAACTATCATGTGTAACTTCAACATAAAGATAAACCCAGATCATGGAATTCACAAAAACACTCGATCAAAACAGGAACTTTCATAAAAAGCTTTTTTTTTTCGGGTCAATGTCTTACCAGACAATACCATTAGCGCCACGGCCGACGGGGCAAATAGGAGGGACGTATTTTCTGGAACTTCGAATAAGCTGCCGTAAACGTTGTACTGAACGTAGCGTCCGCCGTGAGTTGGTATCCCTTTGACGCTGTGATCAACTGACCCAGTGCTGGACTCTATTGACATTTTTTTCTGAATCCGAATGATCCAACTCGAAAACCCAGAACAGAGACAAGATTTTCTGCAGTAATAACAGCTAAAATTCAGAGAGAATGAGAGATAGAAAGAAGGATAAAAAGGGTAAGAAAATGGGGTCTAAATTTTGCGAGAGCGTGTTGGTAGGTGTAAAGTGTCCTTTTTTCCTTTGTTCTTTTCTGAAATTTTCTCTTGGTTTACTGCTAAAATTTTCTAGTCATCAGTGTGAACCTTTTGAACTGGAAAAGCTTGAGTCCTCTCGTGAAGACTTCACCTTTCAGATTACACTTTTTTTTTCTTTCTAAATTTCTGTGTGTTTAATGGTTTTGCAAGGAAATTGTAAGGAAATGCCCACAACAAAGTTGGAATCTGTTCTTCATGTTGACTTTTTCACTGTATAAGACATGTTTCTTTTGATAGATACCATGGAACAGCAGAACGTTCTTCATGTTCTAAGCTGAAATACATCAGATTTTCAGACAGAAAAGTTTGGATTTAATAATTAAGATTTTTTTCACCACAAAAATTAACGACTCAAATTAAGATTTTGCAAAACAGAACATGTGGTGTAAGGAAATTTTTTTACAAGATTTGTCAAAGTCTTCATGGTCCAAGTCGTTCAATCTAGAGGTTTGTAGAATTAAAAATAGACAGCCGCCGGAAAGGTTGCAGGACGAAGGGCGCGGAAATTTCTCAACAGTACGCGACAAAAAGTCTATTATGAGATGACATTCACTTTAATTGTTTCATTTATAATCTCTCATTTTATTAGACAAATTTTAGAATAAAACTAATTAATAATTCTATGTTAAAAAATAATACGTCCTAAAAATGTTGTTCTTTATTAACTTTTTTAGTTAAAAATTTTAAACTTTGATTCTTAATTATTTAAAATTTATTATTAATAAAAATATAAAAAATATATTTTAAAAATCTTTAATCAAATAGATTTTAATTATATATTTTATAAAATTTAATTATTTAAAATATTTAATATAATTATAGCCAAAATTTAAAAAAATTGAGTTTAAAAAAATTAATAAATGATAATATTTATAGAACAGAACGAGTATAACTTTTGCCTAGCTCAGGCGAGGTCATCTAGAGAGAGATTAGATCTCGTATGAGGTCATTTGAAAAGAGAGAAGACGATAAGGAACAATTAAACCCCATCAATATAAATCGCTTTTATAACATTTTTAAAGTCAACAATATATTATATAACTAAAAGATGAAGAAATCAATTCAATGTTTTATTAACGATTAAATTAATAAATGATTGGTTTTAAATATATAGAATTTTTGTGACAAGATTTGAATAGAAACAATATTCTTTATGCTGAGTAGAAAAAAAATGGAATAATCCCAATAAAATAATATTCTTCCCCCTGCCTCTTCTTCCAATTTCAAGATTCGGCCCAACCATAACTCGTAATTCCACAGCCAACGCTTAATAATAGCATCCCAGTTGGCTACGTATCATTTGACTGAAAAGCTATGGTTAAGGGCCTATCCGCACCGGCCACCACCTCATGGGCGGTGCTCAGTCCATGAGGTATTCTATCATACCATAGAATAGTACGAAGAAAATCCCTTTCTCGCAAGTTGCATCTGCAGCAATACTATGCATAGATTAAACATGCAATTCACAATATCACCAATATTATTTTCCCAGTTTCACTACCACAATAGATACAACCTGATGATCTTCTCTCAGCAATCAAGCCAGGGATCATTAAAACACCCAGAGCTCGGTCGGCTGTATTCCGATTTTAGAGGTTTCGATACCAAATCAAGATATCACCCCTGAAAAAGAATGTGTGGTAATGGAAGATTTTCCAGATGAAAGAATAGAATGCAAAAAGTAATAAAAAAAATTACACCACAGACTCGAGTGGCTTGTCTGAATTTGAATGTCCACCTAATTTTTCGCATGAACAACATCCTTATAGTTCAAGGCTGAGAAAAATTGCACAGAATTTATACCTCTTTTGGGAGTCAACGCTTATGGATGCTATACATGTCAACAATAGCCTGAGCTGCAAAGGGAAAGGAGATTAGGAACACCGTAATAACAGATATCCTACGGAAATGATGATCGATAACAATAAGAAGAAAACATTTGCAAACCAATATAGGCCCTTTATATAGCATTTGACATAGGATGGTCCGGATACATGTACAACTATTTTAGTATAACACACCTTACAACTCACACAACACATACTTTCATTACCCAAACAAGGTTGTATATGCCTGCTAAATAGAAAACATAAGGTCTCATACCTAAACCATCTGTATACAGAAGAATTTAGCTTCGCTACATTCATAATTCACCTCGCAACTTGATCGTCAAGATTTCTTCCCGTGACTGATTTTGGGACAGCACAACCTGCTCTTAGATTACAAAGCAAAGCATCACGCCCAGTCAAAACTATTTTGAAAAATCCATCTACTACCTTTGAAAGATTATCTAGCCCTTGCGATAGTTTCTCTGCCGTGTTCCTGAAATCCGAAACAGAATTCTTGAATGATTCACCTACAGCAGGACCAAACCCATCTTGAAGGAATGGATACAATTTCTTGGAACAAGCATCGACAGCATGAAGTTCTATAAGAACAGTAAATTCTCCACAAGAAAATATATTTCTAATTTCTGTATTCACAGTTGTTTGCACATCAGAGAAAACTTGTGCCCATGGCACTGTAGCACGAACAGGCAAATCTAACAAATTATTGGTAGAGCCAGAGAAAGCTGCAGCGAAGATACTACAAATATATGTAGTCGCCACCTTAGCTCCATACATGGCACGCATCAAAACCTTCCCTTTAGCAGAGTTCTTCACCTTAGGCAAGTTCAATGACTCCACAAGTTTGTCCAGTATAGGACGACAACCTTCAACTCTGGGATTTTTTGAACGAATGTGCTGTCTCCAGCTATCAAGTGAGGAACAGGCCCGCAGGAATCGGTCCGGGGAGTCAGACTCCAACTTATGCAAGACACACTGAAGCAAAAGATGGCCTTGGTTGATCCTTGTAAGTTCAGAGGTAAAAGCAATACTAATATCAAGCAACTTTACACTTATGTCCAGGTACACATCTATCCATTTCTCATCCCAATCAGTCACAGGGAGCTCAAGCTCAGTTATCAGGTTTTTTATGTCGCAGTGAATCTCGGAAAGCAACTCCATCGCTAGTTTCATCCATGACAAGCTAAGGATGTCATTATTGTCTTTAGGCACAAGTCTTTGCAGCCTCTCTGACAAGGTGGCCTCAAACGCATTCAATAAAGAAAGAAGTCTTGGAGGCAACTGAGAACCCTTAGGAGTACGGAAAGGATTTCCAAAATGGAAGAAAGGGCGGTGTGGTTCTTGAGGACGGCTCATTTTTTGACGTGTTTACTACAACATCCAGAAGAACAAAGCCAATCGCATCACAAATAAAAATACTTGGTAAACCAAATCATGTTAATAAATTCAATGGATTATGACAGAAATCAAACATCTTAAAGTTTCCATAAGTAATCATCTTTATAGTTTATACCATGCAACCATGGACACAGCTTTAAATTGACATCATCCCCATAATATTTATAAACCATTAGTTTCACCATCCGACAATAAAGGAATTCAAGCCTATACCTCCCTCTCATTTCGAAGAGAAAGGGAAATTAACTCGAACCTTTGACCAAAACCATACACGGTAGATCTAATCACATGATACTTAATAAGCATAAAATCAACTGGATTAAATTTTGTAGATTCAACCAGATTACTGCTGGCATAAAAGGCCATATATTCAACACCAAAATACAACAAATACATGCAAAAGATTTTCATGACAAATATATCTAGATCTCGGTTGCTTGATTTTCTCTCTGGTCATCCATCATATCTTGCCTTAATTCTACTCCTACACGATTTACTCCATGAATACTAGGAGAATCTTGATATAGAGAAACAGCCAAGTCATTTCTACTCCCAAAAAATATTCGAAGCCAAAAAACTTCAAGGAAACCTTGAAATCACATCTTTAAAAACAGAGCCTCAAAATCGAAAATCAAAACTCAGAAATCACACAAACTATAGCATATCTGATGAATCTGAACCAAAAATAAAAACACAAAAACATCAAGAAAAACAAAGTCAAACAAATACAAAAGCAAACAGAACAAACTCACCTAAAGTTTAGAGCCTTAAACCGAACGAGCGATTAAACGAAGCAGAAGAAGAAATTATCCACAGATCTGTTAAAGTTTTGTTAGTAACAAATTTGTAATCTAAAAAAAGAAAAACGGATTCCTTCAGAATCGCACACATAACAGCTAATTGAAAAATAACAAAACGGGAAATAGAGAAAATTATACCTGACTTAGTACTGGAAAGGGAATTCGGAAATTTCGAACAAAGCTACAAAAGCGTGGTGTATTTTTCAGCTTGGTTGAAATTTCAGCTTTGGGGAGTAGTTGAGGATGAGGAGTGTTGATTTAGTCACTGCTTGTTACGGGCTGTCCGTCACAGAATGTATACGTGGAGGACAATGAATGGGGGAAATAAAGAATTGGGTAAAGATAAGAAGAATTTCCTTCTGCCTTTTTTGTCAAATTTGTTGATATTATTAAAGGACCGTCGGCTGGAATTTAGTTTTCAATGGGCCACCCGCCAGACGTCAGCCCTACTTCTACTTGTATGAAGCCGCGGAAATCTAACGGATATAAATGAGCTGCCAGCTGTATGATGCATGCTTTATGTTTCAAAGCCTTTAGCAGTAACCATTTTACAATGTTTTAACACTCAATTTAACTTTAAAATTAAATTTATTTTCTATTTTGGTAAAAAAAATCCTATTTTTGATAGGATATAGATATTTAAATTCACAATATAAAAGTTTGAAATTAAATTTTTATACGATATAAAAATAGATGTCAATTAAAAAATTTAAAAAGATGTTATTTTCATAATTAAAATTACTTTATTACAACTTATTTTAAAAATTTAATTGTGTTAAAAATAAAAAAACAAGTGATAGTCGATAAAAATATGACATGTGTAATCACTCATTTTTTACCGGGTTTTAGTATTATTAGTGTTATTTTAATAGTAATACTATTAATATAAAATTAATAAAAAATCAAAAAAATAATAAAAAAGTAAAAAAATAATTAAATAAAAAAAGCAAAAAAAAAGAAAGAAATTGTGTGGTCCACGTCACCCCTTAAGCCTCCCCAATTGCCTATATAAAGGCATGGGGGCAATGCAATTCACGCACAACAATGGCCGGCAGTGGCTGCCAATAAGGGAGCTATGCTCTCGGTAGCCAACGAATACTGTATATGCTTCACATACGGATTAAACAATACAAGAACGAGACTTCAACTATGAGCAATAGACACAAGGAATCCACATTTCAAGTAAATATCAGTTTTGAAAATTAGTATAGAAGCTCGAATTGAAGCCAAGTCAAGACAAGTCAGCCCGAAGATTGCCAATTTCGAAAAAGGAAATGACCTCTAGGGTGAAAACCCAAAAATGGGCAGTCTAGAGTGATCCTGAAAATAAAGAAAAAAGAGTAGTCTGCCTGAGCATGTTGGCATCAATATCCAACCAAAATACACTGATCTGAAGGTACAGAAAAAGAAAGTGACCTCTAAGGTGAAAACCAAAAAATGGGCAGTTTAGAGCGATCCAAGAGAAAAAGTGAAAAAGAAGAAAAGAAAAAAGAAGAGAAAAGAAAAGAAGAAAGAAAGAATAATATTTTACCTGGGCGTGCCAATCACAAGAATTCCTAGAAATGTATTCATAGTCCTTCATTCAATAAATCTCAGTTTCGAGGAGTTTTGAAGGATCAAACATTCTTGAACAGAAAATGAACATCAGTACATAGCCAGAATACAAGGTAGCCTACAGTAAAAAAGAAGAAAGAAAATGAACTCTAAGGTGAAAACCCGAAAACGAGAAGTCTAGAGTGATCCAAAAAAGGGAAGGAATAATGGGCATATCCAAGTTACACAAGTACAAAAATATTATTTCACTTAACCATAAACCAAAGGCTTACATTATAAGCCCCCAAAGACCATTCTGATCATCCATAGATATACAAGTTGAATGAGAATGTCTTCAGATTTCATTCCGCCTATAAGGGTTAACTTTGCTTCAAGGAACGTCAAACTTCGAAGTGCTTGATCGACACCCAAATGGGGGAATGATGGGGCATGGTGAGGTAGTGAGATTAAGAGAGCCACCTTAAACGGGGTAGAAACTAGGTAGGTTGTTTCTCTCAAAAGCCTATTAGACCTGAAAAAACTATACATTTGCATATATCTCCACAATGGTCAAGGTCTTCTAAATATGCGCTTCATCAGAGTTAATCTCTGGCAATTTGAAGCAGATGTGCTATGGTGTTTGATATTTTGGGGGCAAACATGTTTTAAAATGTTTGACATTTTCTCCCAAAATTTTGATGTTTACCATTTCCCCCAAACATTAGTTTTTAAAATGTTTGGCAATATACTTCGAATTTTGTTTACCATTATCCAAACATTAATTTTTTGACTTCGAATTTTGTTTACCATTCTCCAAACATTAATTTTTTTTAAAAAATATTTGGTCCTTAAAAAAGAGAGAGAAAAAGGTTGTTTACCATTTGTTCCAAACAATGTTTTCAAAATGTTTGGTATCCCCTCCAAGTTGTGATTTTCAAAATGACTGTTATCTTTTCAAACAATCATTATTTTTTTGAAATATACACAAGTAAATTGCCTTTTGCATTACTTTAAAAATGAACGATGATGAGATCTAAAGCATAGGGATCGAGAGTTAGTTCCCGTCGAAATGCTACGAGAAGATCAAGGAGAAGCCCAGGGGATGGAAGCATTTTGGCTCACCTTGGTGACCATAAATAGATCAAGGCTCTGTATGATGGATCAGAAAATTCAAAGCAGTGGAGCCCGTGGTTGAATGGGGCAACGCCAAGCGAAGAAGATGACAAGGGTTCTTATAAGAATAATATAAGAACCAGAAGATCATTTATGAAGACGGGTGATAACCCTGAAGACAATAAAGCATTCCGCACAAAGGTTTGAAAGCATGTTAATCTAGGTTCGAAGTGATTGATCAAATAAGGATTTAAGAGCATACAGTAAAGAAGAAAGAGATGAAAAAAATCTAAGGAATGACCTTTCAGGGTGTAACACTTTAGAACAGAAAAGGATTGAAAGAAGAAAAAAGAAAAGAAAAAGAGAGAGAAGAGATTGAGAGAAGAAAGAAAAGTGAGAAAAAAGAAAAAGAATGAAAAGAGAAGAAAAAAAAGAAAGCATGACATTCCATGCATCATATAGATAGAGGCATGTCAATTTTTGCTTGTTTTTAGACGGGTATTTGAAGAATTGTCAAAGAATTTACTAAAGAAAGGAAAGATAACGGCAGCCATAGCGGCGTGAGGCCAGATGTTAAATCCTTCGGGTCATCGGTAAGTCCTTCGGGCACAGTGTTAAGTCCTTCAGACCACCAGTAAATCTTTCGAGCATGGTGATAAGTCTTTCGGGCCATTAATAAGTCATTCGGGCATGATGCGGCAGCCTTAGTAGCGTGAGTCCAGAAAGATCGACAGCTATAGTAGCGTGATGCCCAGATATTAAATACTTCAGGCCATTGGTAAGTCCTTCGGGCACGATGTTAAGTCATTCGGGCCACCAGTAAGTCTTTCGAGCATGGTGATAAGTTATTCGGACCATCAGTAAGTCCTTCGGGCATGATGCGGCAGCCTTAGTAGCGTGAGTCCAGAAAGATTGTCAGCCATAGCAGCGTGAGACCTAGATGTTAAATCCTTCGGGTCATCGGTAAGTCTTTCGGGCATGGTGTTAAGTCATTCGGGCCACCAGTAAGTCTTTCGAGCATGGTGATAAGTCCTTCGGGCCATCAGTAAGTCATTCGAGCGTGATGCGGCAGCCTTAGTAGCGTGAGTCCAGAAAGGTCGGTAGCCAAAGCAGCGTGAGTCCAAAAAGATCGGCAGCCATAGCATCGTGAAGCCAGATGTTAAATATTTCGGGTCATCGGTAAGTCCTTTGGGCACGGTGTTAAGTCATTCGGGCCACCAGTAAGTCTTTCGAGCATGGTGATAAGTTCTTCGGGCATGATGCGACAGCCTTAGAAGCGTAAGTCTAAAGATATCAACAGCCTTGTAAAAAAGAGAGAGAAAGAAAATGAGATAGAAAAAAGAGAAGAGAAAAAGAAGAAAAAAGAAAAAAAAGCAGAAAAAGAGAGAAAAAAAAAGGAAAAAGAGAAAAAAAATTCAAAGATAAAAGGTTATATATAGGAAGGGCATGTATTTTCAAGCCCTCGCAGTGAAATGTTCTATATAGGAAGAACTTGTAACTACGAGATTTCAGAAGCTAAAAGTTCTATATAGGAAAGACTGGCGGCTCCAAGGTTTGAAGACTAGCAGTTCTATATAGGAGGAACTCCCAGTTGAAAGAATCCATCCGTGGCGCATAAGGTTTTATATAGGAAAAACCCGCCGCGTTGAAGGCGAAAAGTTCTATATATGAAGGACTCCAAGCTTTACCGTCTCAGAGTGAAAAGTTCTATATAGGAGAGACTCATAACTCGAGGCTTCAGAGTGAAAGGTTCTATATAGGGATGACCTATAGTTCCAAGATCAGAAGGTGAAGAAGTTCTATATATGAAGAACTTACGAGCCTGAAGATTCATCTAAGGAAGAGCGGAGAGTTCCAAATAACACGTGATTTCAAAGCCAAAGACAAGGAAGTAGGTCAAAAATGAATGTTTTTGATTTTTACTTTGTCCTCGTTTCACAAGAACAAACAAAGAGGGGCAACTGTAATCACTCATTTTTGATCGGGTTTTAGTGTTATTAGTGTTATTTTAATAGTAATATTATTAATATAAAATTAATAAAAAAGTTAAAAATAGTTAAAAAAAAAGTTAAAAAAATTAATTAAATAAAAAAGAAATTGCGTGGTTTTGGGTGGTCCACGTCACCCCTTAAGCCTCCCCAGTTGCCTATATAAAGGCATGGGGGGCAATGCAATTCACGCACAACAATGGTCGGCAGTGGCTGCCAATAAGGGAGCTATGCTCTCGGTAGCCAAGGACCGGGGGCAGTGCCCACGGTCCTAACCGATTCGATCGGAGTCTTATTTTGGATTCGATTTAGTTAATATTTTTGGAGAGGTCGTGGTAGATCTCGGTGGGGTTCAGTTGGGGTTCGTTATTCGAGCTCCTAGTTAGGTATATTTTCTTCCATTTTTATTTGTATTGTAATTTTTATGATTTAATGAAGTATTAGTTAATTTAAAATTGTGTTCTTTTTTAGTTTGTACCTTTATTTATGTTTTAGGTTAGTATTTATTTATGTTTTAAATTTATATTTTAGATTAATATTTTATTTATGTTAGATTTGTTTTTATTTATAAGTTAAATTAATATTTATGTATGTATGTTTTAGATTAGTATTTATTTATATTTTAAATTTATGTTTTAGATTAATATTTTATTTATGAGTTAGATTAATATTTATGTATGTATGTTTTAGATTAGTATTTTATTTATGTTAGATTAGTATTTTATTATGTTAGTATTTATTTATATTTTTATCGCATTGTATTTATATTTGCCATGTTTCAGGTTGCATAACGGATATATAAATTGTCAATGCAGTGCTCTTTTATCCGAGCGTAAACGGTGTCAGTATCAGGCGTAGTGATAGTGGTTGGACGTTTACTCTCAGATAACGGGGCCTTTAAAATTTACCCGCACTTATAACCAAATTTTAAATTAATCGTCACTTTAATCCGGAAAGTCTAATATTAATAAAGCGGTAATTATTAAAGTACCAATTTTAGGCGGTGTGCGGGTGCTAATCCTTCCCCATCCGTAACCGACTCCCGAACCCAAAGTTTTCAAAATCTCTGGTTTTTATGGTGTCCAGCCTACCTAAGTGGTCGGTGGCGCCTCCAATTTCTAATTAAAACGCGGTTTTTTAAAACTCCCACGGAATAAATATTTTTATATATGAAAGACAACAAATACTTCGAAAACTCGTTTTTAGCGAAACGACCATAGTTACAACATGTAATCAGTGATAGAATTTAATATTATTTTCCTAAAAGTTAAAGAAAACTAACAATGGATTATATATATCGGGTTAAAAGGGTAGTTTTATTTTTTTTCATTTTAACATTTTTGTGGGGTTATAGCCTCTAATAATCCATGAAACGTTTCACCTTTCCGTGTGATACTTAGGTCTTATTTGGCAATTAGCAGATAGTTGATAGCGGATAACAGATTATATTAGCTGATAGCATTATTTGATTTGACTAACAAATTATATTAGCTGGTTGTATAAAAGTGTTTAGTAAAATTAACTAATAACATATAGTTGTTTGATTATTTGAACAAGCAAAATGACATATAATGACATTATTATATTTGATACTTGTTTGAATAATTAATTTGTTATTAACATTTTGTACCTATTAATATTAATTAGATTATGAAAATTGAAATTTTAATATCATTATTGAGTATGTATGAGGATGAACATTAATTTTTTATTTGTAAATTTTTTTAATATAATTTTAATAATTATCAAATTTAGATGTATTATTAATTTATTGTCTATGAAATTATATTTTGAATATAATTTTATTAATTATTAAATTTATATGTATTTATAAATTTTTTATTTATGAAACTATTTTTTAATTTTATTAGTTAATTAAATTTATTCTATTTAAAAAAATTTATAATTATCAAGGACAAAATAATCTTTATAATTTTTTTTATCAAAACTTCTAACTCAAAAAACTCATAAAATAATTTTTTTTAAAATAAAAATTTGTACATCAATAAATTAATTAATAAATCTAATACTTTATTTGCACGCTTTTACTCTTAAAATCTGTAAGTAATTATGATAAAAAAATCTGTATGTAATTATTGTTGCCTTTTACACTCTTTTGGTGTTGCTTCACAAATAATGAAAACTAAAAGTGAAGATTAAAGGGTGGAGTACGGTTCCTATATTGGGAATACTATTATAATCGTGATTGGGTTATAGACCAAGGAATCGGACGGCACGTAATCTTTTTACTTTGCCTTTTCCCAATAAAAGATGGTGCACCATGAGATGATGCATATTACAGCGTAATGCTGGCATTGCCGCACGTTGTTTCATCACTTTAAATATAGAAGTATAAGCGACAAGCTTCGCTCACAAGAATCATGAAATTATTTCAATATCTCGTCAGTTTGTGAACAAGTCCCCTCCTACAGTCGGGTTTGGTTTTTTTATGAGTATTAGATTAATTAAATATATAAATACGATTAAATTTTATTCAGTTAACTCATGCCGGCCTACCTTCGGAAAACAATTAAAGACACCACACGTACGGATGATCATTTAACTTATACACAATCAGTTTTGACCCGGCTTAATTTATAAGATCAAATTTTTAAGAAAAATTAGGATAGATTCGGGTCTGATCTTTTTAGAATAAGGTCAGGTCGGATTAGGTTTAGATTTAAAGTAAAAAATATCCTATCGGACACAACTCAAAATAATAGTTTAATTTTATTTTAGTTTTAATATAATTCTTACAATGATCATCTCTTTATATATATTTTAATTATTTTCTCTAAAAAATAAAATAATTAGTATAATGCTATCTCTATTTGTATTTTTTCAATTAACTCCCTATTTTATCGAAAAATAATGAAAATTGATAATTTCTTTATATGTCAAGTCTAGTTGAGTTCGGGTTTTTACTCTAAAATTCGAGTTATAAAAAAAGGTTGGGTCGGTCGATTTTGGATGGAGGTGTTACATTTTCGGGTCCGATGTCTCTACCAAAAAACTGACTCAACCCGACCCATGCCATCCCTAACCACGGCAGCACACTGCGTCTATAATTAATTTTAGGGTAAACAACACTATTAGTCACTAAACTATTCTAGTTTTCCTATTTTAGCCATCAAACTATTATTTTGTGCAAAATCAACAGTAACGTTGCATTTTTTTCTATTTTGATCACTAATGTTACTATTTTTCCTATTTTGGTCAACGATCTATTGCTTCTTTCCTATTTTGGTTACGAAATTATTATTTTTCCTTTAGGTTTTTTAAGGTGGGTGACCAAAATAGAAAAACAACCGCAACGTTAGTGTCAATATTGTCAAAAATAATAGTTTGGTGATCAAAACAAGAAAACAAGAAAAGTTTTAGTTTAATTTTACTTTGTCTAGTAATGTAATACTTAGTTTAAACATAAATGGACGCAAACTCCATATTTTGGATTCAAATTATAAATTAAAGACTCGGTTACCATTGGTAATATAGTTTAAAAAATTGTACATCTTTCAGCATTATGGAATTGGCAAATTGCTGCATACACATATTTAGAGACATTATCTTATGTATTTTAATGAATTCATCTATTTGTACAAATGCATTCTGTATATTACATATGGCCAAAAAAATGCAAACCAAACATATAGAATAACGTCATATTATTGTTAAAGATACTAACCTAATTTCGAAGCATTGCGATTTGATTTTTGATCGCCGAAATGTGAATCCGAAGGTTCTCTAGCAACCCGGCGTTCCTGCAAAACAAGATAAAGGTAAAACAATATAAGTGAAAGCTCCCTCCTCTCAGATGCAGAAATTGCTAATACTATATAGTATGAGAATGGTGATTACATCGCGGAAGAGCAGATCATCAGCTTCAAGCATATGGATAACATGCCCCATTTTTGGCCTTTTTGCTGCTTCGGGATCGACACATTTGAGAGCGACCAATAGCGCACGTTTGAGCGCTTTTGAAGCAGGCATTTCGGGTAGCTTGGGATCAACTAGCTCTTCAGATTTTCGGTTTCCAACCAGGGTTTTTAACCATTCCACCAAGTTCACCTTCAGTTATGTATTCAGTCATTTCCAACTTAACAACATTAGGAGCTGTCACGCCAGATTCGTGGGAGAAAAAAAGTTAATTATAAGCCTAACCTCTCCTGGTGGCCGGCTATAGTCAACCGGACTTCTCCCAGAAATAATCTCCATAATAAGTATACCGAAGCTATAGACATCACTCTTCTCAGTCAGCATGCCGGTACAAGCATATTCCGGAGCAACATAGCTGGAAAATATGAAAGATAATGAAGTGATTTCCGTGCATTATTAAGCGGGAAAAAAAGACCAAAGACTGCAAAATGGAAGTTAACCAACCCAAAAGTTCCCATCACTCGAGTTGTCACATAACTCCGTTCGGAACACAAGAGCTTAGCAAGCCCGAAATCAGAAACCTTGGAGTTCCACTGGCGGTCAAGTAAGATGTTGCTAGATTTTACATCCCGATGAACAACCTTCGGCTCGAGACCCTCATGAAGGTAAGCTAAACTGCAATAACAACGCCACGAACACCGCGAATGAGAACCGGCACAAATGAATAGAGAATTTACACACAATTTTACATGAACCAAAAGGATCGAATTCTAAATGTACCCTTTTGCTGCTCCTAATATGATATTCATACGGATATCCCATGTAAGAGGACTGACATCCCCAACATCACCGTGCAGCCACTGTTCCAAATTCCCATTGTCAACATACTCGTATACAAGCATCCTAAACAGCAACAAAAAAAAAACAGATACAAAGTCACTTTCTCTCTACAGTTCACACCGAAAATTTAAATTGCAGTTGGGGCCGCGTTTTCTTAAGGCTTACAGCTATATAGCGGACCGCTATTTGAATCTCTGGTTCACAGGAATCAAAGAAGAATTTAAAAATAGAAGATAATTGCAGTATACCTATAAGCGCCTTCAACACAGTAACCAAGCAATCTCACAAGATTCTTATGGCGTACGCGCCCAATTGCTTCCACCTCTACCTTAAATTCCTTCTCAGCTTGACCCCTGGAAATCAAAGATTGAAATAATCCAGAAAAAAAAAAGAACATTCATTTCTTAAAATGGTATGAGTAAATAGAGGGGACAATGGGTACTTGTTGTTGAGCAAATTTTTGACAGCAACGTTTGTTCCGTCGGTTAAAACGCCGTGATAAACGATTCCGTAGCCGCCTTCGCCGATCACATTCTCTTCACACAATCCATTGGTAGCTAACTCCAGTTCCCTCAACGTATACCATCTTCCTCACCCAAGATGAGACACTTCCGGCCCGACATTCCCACTCCCGAACGACGTCGTCTCGCTCGCGCTCGTGTGCCCTTTACTTTCCCCACTGGAGAACGCCAACATGTGCTCCAGTTTCACCGTGTCCACTTGAATCTCCGGCACCGGCGGGGCCTTGTGTTGGTGATGATCGGGTACCGCCAACGGGTTGTGGTGGTGGACTATTTCTTGGATCTCCTTGGAGACTGGCGGCGTGGTGTCCAGGTGTCGATGTCTCCGAGATTTGCGGCGGGTAGTCAGGCAAAGCGAGAGAAGGAACAGAGTCAAAACTATGAATGAACCGAGAAGAATCCCGATCACTACCCATAGTTTTAACCCGAAAATCGACGCCGGCTTCGATAGCTCCTTGTTAGCGAACGCCGCGTCGTACACCGACATCTTGAGATACCGGCAGTATTAGCTTTGCCGGGAAGTAACGTTTTAACTGAAATGGAAATGGAAAGCAAAGGAAAAGAAGAAATAAAAGGAATGTCTTTAGAGCAAATGGAGAACACGCAGAAAAAAAGAGAAACTGGGGAAGGGAGTTTCCTTCTTTTTTATGCTCTGCACCACTTACGGCACTGAACACTTCTTTTATTACCTTCTTTTAAACTTTTTAGGGTAAATTATACAAATGGCTACTCTTAAAAAATACAAAATGGTCATTCTATTTTTAAAACTTACATAATAGGTATTAAATTTAATTTTTTTGTTATAAAATGATCACTGAGCTGTTAATTGTTATTAATTGTATAACAGCACACTTAATACTCAATATTTACACATTCAATCAATTTAGACATCAATAATGAGGGTTAAATTAGGACTAAATTGATTAATGTGTAAATATAAATGATTAAATGTGTTATTATTTAAATTTTTGTAACCGTCACACAGTTAACGGTTCAGTGGCTATTTTATAACAAAAACTAAAGTTTAATGCCTATTATATAACTTTTAAAAGTTTGTGACCATTTCGTATTTTTTAAAATAGTTTAGTGACCATTTGTATACTTTACCCAACTTTTTAAATAAGCTTTGACTACTTGTCTTAGGCTCTTAGCCGGACCGGTGTTGGATATACTATATTATACTATGACTAAACTTTAAATTGCGAGGTTGTCCCTTTCTCTCTGTCTCCATTTCTTTACTGCTAGTATATTTTAGAGGTTTTAGCTCCTCTATTATGCTGAAATTTAGTATTAATCCCTTGTGTTACCAATGTTTGAATTTTGGTCCCTATAACTACAAAAAATATATATCATAAACGCGGTGAGATTCCAATAGATTAAAACCACTCATATCACTTTTTTTCATATCATCATTTTTACAGGTGAATCTTCATTTTTTTTCATATAATTTTTTGTAAGCAATTATTTAGAGGTTATAATTTGATGGTATGAATAACACGTAAATTATGATTAAGTAGATAGTTTTAATTAGTGGGAATCATGATTAATATGATGAAAAAGATTCATGATATAATTTGTATTATAATTAATACATTTTATCAATAAATCGCATAGTTATTGACTGATTTTTTTTTACCTTAATTTGATATAATTTGATTAATCTATCTTTCAAATGTTATTACTATGTCTAAACGGACAACATCTATAATTATTTATGGTAAAATGATGGTTTATAAATTTTAAAGAACATTTGTTCGTGTGACCAAAAATTGTTATAAATTAACTAATTATTTTAATAATAGCAATAAACGATGTTATCAATTTTGACCTACTCGTAATATTATGGAAGTAGATGAACTATAACAAGGAAAATGGAAGAAGGAAAAAAAACTAAATACCTGATTTCAGTATTTATACAAGGACTGAACTTATAATTAGACCTACTTTAGACGAAGTCGGGATAAATTTGAGACGGTCGAATGACCGTTGGAGGGAAATTATACAGCACTTTTGGTTCTAGCTAGTCATGCATTCATCCAACGCTCAAGATGTAATCAGACGATTCAGATTGAGTACGGTCGTGCCACATCAGATCGTCCCGTGGGTTATAAAGCAAGCCACCTTGAGTAGGACCCCACACGTGGCGGCTCCACCTTCGGTCTTCCACTTTCAAGTAGAGGAAGTGCTATATTTTTTAGGTTATAGTCTTAAACAACTTTAATATATATGATTAAAATTACGATTTTTAATTATTCGTCTCATTAGCTGGTTGATATTTGTTAAAATTATTTAAATACCAGTTTAATGATAAATTTTAGAAAATGTGCATTAGTTTAATGATATGTTATAATACAAAATTAATAATTTATTAAACATAATAACTTATTAATTTTTTATTCGGTTGGTTCAATGTAATCATAATAATATTCTAAAGGGGAGTTAAGACAAAGACAAAAACAAGTCATTGCATTAAATTATGGGATGTTAAAACAGTTTGGCATTTGGTTTTTATTTTGTGGCTTCAAAAGACAGTTGTCTAGTGTTATTCACTAAAAGAATCTTTAAGGAAAAAATAATGGTATTTTACATTTTTATTAATTTAATACAAAATTATTAAACATTCACTTTTTCTAAACAATAGGTTGTTTTATGACTATCAGCATTTATTGGGTCAGATGATAAAGAGTTTGATAATCCTTCGTTATAATCTAAAAACGAGTTCGATGACTCTTATCGAACTTGGCCGTTGTCTTGGTGCAAATATCCATTATTCTGAATTTAATTGATCTCTAAAAACATACTTTATTAATGCACATTGATATTATAATCTTCAAATATGTAAAAAAGTATTTGAATTTAAATATTGGAAATTTGGAATCATAGGAAGTCCCAAGTTAGCAGGCTTATCTAAGAATGAACACATAATGTCATTCAGTGGTACAATACAACATTATTTGTTGAAGAAATTATTTTAAAAAGTCTAAATTTATAGGACCAACAATTAATTATATAGTATTTTTAATTTTTTTGTTGTAAAAACCGAGATATTTCAAAAGAATGAAATCATATTTTTCTTTAGAACCTTGGCTATAAGCCATTTTACATGATCTTCTAAGAGCCAAGATAAATTGATGGACTCACACGCACAATAATTAATGATGCGTTTGGTTCTAGAGAATGGAACTCGTTTTTATTTTTATTTTTTTGGAAAATGAAAAACATTGAAGAAAACGTGTTTGGTTGTAAAAATAGAAAATAGTTTTTATAAAATGAAAACAAAAATAAGTGAAAATTTAAAAACATAAAAAGATGTTTTCATTGTTTCTATTGAAAATGTTTCAGGGAAATGGAAAATATGAAAACAACAGTTTTTAAATTTTAACCCAAGTTCAAATCATTCTAATGTCATTTTTTTTTAAATTTAGTTTATTTACTCATATTTTATTTATTTATTATTGTTATAAAATTTTCTAACCATATTTTATTTCAATTATTTAAAAATTATCTTTTCATTTCTATTTTGAAAAGTTATATACCAAACACATTTTCACTAGTTTTATTTTTGAAAATAACTCTCCATCTCTATTAACCAAATATGTTTTTTAATTTTAAAAAAATTGAAAATAAAAATTAATTTTTAAAAATAAAAACAGAAAATAAAAAATATTTTCTAAAACCAAACGATTTTTTGTTTTCAAATGCGCATTAACTAAGTCTGACTTTTGTGTAATGCTTTTATTTTGCTGAATATACGAGAGAATCGAAAAACAATAAATTACTTAATTGATAACTTTTGAAGTTAGTCGAGGTAAAAATACCTTAACAATTGGAAGCTGTTTTTAGGTTATTTTCAAAATTTTAAACTATTTTCACTAAAAAAAAAGAAAAATCAATTATTTTAAAATCCGTTTGGTTTCAGAGAATGGAGTTTGTTTTTATTTTCATTTTCTTAAAAAATAAAAAACATGTTTGGTTGCATAAATAAAAAATTGATCTTAGAAAATAAAACAAAAATAAGTGAAATTTTTGAAAATATAAAAAAAAATATTTTTATTGTTTTCATTGAAAATGTTTTAGTAAAGTGGAAAATATGAAAACAAGAGTTTTTTTTTTTAATTTTAACTTCATTTTAATCCGGGTTCGACCTTCTGACGTTATTTTTTTAAAACTTTGATTTATTTACTCATATTTTATTTATTATTATAATAACAATAATCTTCTAACTATATTTTATTTTAATTATTTAACAATTATTTTTTATTTTTATTTTGAAAAGCTAGATACCAAGCGCATTTTCACTATTTCCATTTTTAAAAACAAGTTTATATCCTTTTAACCAAGCATATTTTCTAATGTTAAAAAAAACTAAATATAAAAATTATTTTATAAAAATAAAAAAAAATATTTTTTAAAACCAAACGGATCATAATTTCTCAACCACCTATGCTATTTCAACGATTTAGAATGATGTAAACACCAAGCCTCTCAAGTCTCAACCCTTTCAAACTACCTGGAGATTATGAACCTCTCCCCTCTCTAACTATATTCTTGATCTCTCTTGGATTTGTTGAGTATTTATCTTGACAATAATTATTGTTCACATGTTCTGTTTTTTATAACCGAAAAACTTGTTAAATTTTGAGAATTTTGCTATACGATGAAATATCTTTAAGCATGCTTAAATTTAATATAACTTTCAACATTATCTCAGTCTAACCATATTTTTTAAAACGATTTAGACTTAAAATTTTAATATTGTTGAAGTCATGACACCCACTAGTGCCTTGCATGATCTACCCTAGCCGTTAACAATGGAGCAATGAGATTAGATATAATTCAGATAACAATGTGAAATTTAAGTACCTTATTATGGATACAAATTTAAACGGGTATTTAATTTAAACAAATACTTTTTTAAAACAAATACTTTTAATCACATATCTTTTTGAATAAGATAAAAAAAATTCATTAAAAAAATTATACATCCAAAAACCAAAAAAACATATATCTTGACCGAGAAAAAGAAAAACACAAGTCAGGATACCAATAAGCCCAGAACAAAGATTCAAAGAAGAGCCGCCACACACACGGACGGAGAAAAAGAAAGTAGGATGCAGTGGCCATCAAGGGCAAGAGAACAATGCCGAACTTCAACACCCATATAGGGGATACGACCAGCTTGACGACGGGTACCGATGACACTGAAATGAGTTTCAAATGCCGGGCTGACCAGGACAGTGGTGAAGAGGCCATTTAGGCCGTTAAGACAAAGCTTCATTTCGTCGGAAGCACCAAAAGCAAGAGAAAACCACTTAAGGAGAGAAAGACGAAGCAATGAGAAAACCTCAAAACCACATGTAAGATGAACATATGGAGGAGCTGCTGAAAACACCAACACCATCGATGATCATCGGACCTGCAGAACCAAAAAGTAGAAAAAAATCAATCAAAACCATCAGAAAAAGACAACTGACCGTCGAAGAGGAACTAAGATCAGTTTTGAGGATGGAGTTGCGCTAGTTTTTTAGATAGAATAAAAGGCTTGTAAGTTGATTGTGCTGTACTTTTAATCACATATCAGGCAGGTCTAATTCAAGGAACTTTTGATGGTTTTATCGAAGAGCATATTTAAGCAAAATTAGTACCATCACGAGCTTACAAAATTGGGAGGAAATTTTAATAATTTATAATTTTTTGTTGACAAATAAAGAACTTCCATAATAAAGACAAAGATTACAGTAAGGGTTCAAGCCCTAAAGAAATAGATGAAATCCAATCTGAGGAGCAGCGATTAAGGTTAATGGCTTTAGCAATGCAATCAGCAGCAGTATTACCTCCTCTATTAACATAAGAAAAAATACATGAAGAAAAAGAAGCAGCAATATCAAGGATATTACGTTCAATTGGTGCCGATTCTCACGAGGAGAGTGATCCAGACAAAAGTTGATACACAAGGTTTACATTGTCTGTTTCTACATAAACATTTCGAAAACTTGCAGAAAGAATAGTAGAAAACCTAAGACGAACTGCAACCGATTCGGTCACACTTGCCGAAGAAGCCATAAAGGCCTTTGAAGCCCCACCGATAAAAATATCATTACTGTTACGAATGATAGCAGGCTAGCAGTTGCTGCTGCACTTTCGGAAGAAACATCAAAGGATGCATCACAGTTCACCTTAACGAAATTCGAAAGAGGTGGAGACCATCTTTGAGTCTGATTCAATGTTGGGACAGACATGGTATCAAGTTAAGAATGAGAAGTGGAAAATTCAGCAAAGGCAGCTGCTGTATGGTGACAGACAACAATGGGAGAATTGTGAAAACATGAGAAAATAAAATTGTTCCTAGACTTTCAAATAAACCAATATGAAAAAGGAGAAATTATTACACGGTCCCGGCTCACACGTCATCCATGATCTCATCCAATGAGATTCATTCATTTAATGACATATAAGAAAGAGATGAAAGTTCACCTTAGAAAAAAATGAGATGAAAAATTATTATTAGATGTGACCATGGATGACGTGGTGAGCTAGGCCCGTCTAATATTTTTTTCATAAAAAAGGCAATAATAGAAAGAGCTTCTTCAAAGAAACCGTTCTCATTCAGACAAGACAATTTATACCACCACCTACGAAATAATTTAATATTTTATAATAACGACTCGAATTTTAAAACTTCAAATGTTAATGTAAAATTTTAACCATTTGTTCAAATCGTTGACCATTTAAGCAAACGAAACTTTAAATCTTAATCATTTGTTAAAATTGTTGACAATTTACTAGAATTTATGGGGTAATTATTGTAACACCTCGATCTCGTTCCGGATCCGAAGCATCACATTCGGGTCACCCAAAATCGACCCATCAAAATTTTCCATTTAAAACCACAAGTTGGCAATTCTCAAAACGATCCATTTCCATAAAATCCACCTAGATAATAAGATTAAAAGGGTTTACAAAATATAAATTCAAATTAAAATACATCGTTTGACCAAATAACAGTAAATCAAAATAAAATACAGACTCGACTGTGGTAAGGTCCTATGAATACAATCAGTCCGAACTAAACATCAAGTACTGTACTCTGAAACTGGCTCGGTGCTGGGAAATCCTCCTCGATGTGCTCCTTGAAAAGCAACCTGTCAACCTACGCACGGAAAAACCACAATTCCCCATGTTGGGCTAACAAAGCTTAGTGGTAAATTTCTACTCTACCGCAATTCATGAATATCATAAAACAAGCATGCATGATAATATAATCAAGAGTGCACAGAAAGGCTTCTCAACATCTAATGATCATCTTCTAGCCTATCCTAGCTAGGACTTACAATTGTCTCAAGATACCACTATTATGTAAGAAGTCTACCAAGCCATCCCAGGCTTACCATACTCGTGGCCACTTCGTCCATCGAGTTACATCTCTTACCCGGATCACATAGCCCAAGGGTTATCTAGCCCATACTCGAGATCACACAGCCCATCGAGTTACTCGAGCCCACACAGCCCGTCGAGTAACAACCCTACCCTGATCATATAGCCCAAGGGTATAAATAGCCGACATCTATTATCCATACAACAACGTAAATACATACATTCCCAAATGGCCAACGAAGCCCTACTATTTTTCCCGTGCTCACACAGCCGTCGAGTTACCCGTGATCACATAGCCGTCGGGTTAGGATCATATTCGGACCACTGTAGCCACAGATACATCCTAGACATACTTGGATCACAATAGCCACAATCAGTCTTTTCCTGAGGTCACATAGCCAATCAGGTTACTCGAGATCACAAAGCCCTTCGAGTTACTCAAGCTCACACAGCCCCCGAGTTATATTTCCATATCCTGATCATATAGCCCAAGGATAGGTTTTGGACCGCATCTAGATTACATAGCTCGTGGACACGTTGGATGTACTCGATCACATAGCCCAGAGTACCCATCCCCTTATTTAAGTGCCATTGCACTGACTCTAGGACATTCAGATTCCTAACCAAGACACATATGTTAACACATGCCCCATCGAGCATCAATATATCTCACCGAGAGATATAAGGCATCCAGCCAACCATTACCAATGCCCCAAGGCATGACTCATTTGTTACACTAATTAATATATGTCTTTAGGATTCATTTATGCCTTTTTCGTTAGATCTTCTTATTATTCGAGGCAACGAGCCTATGTGGGCGTCCTTTCAGCACATAGCAAGGACCTCGATCTCCTACGTAGCATTAACTGATCCACCAAGGATCTCTATGGGTGATTAAACAAGCGATCCACTCAATAATTACCAAGCTATTAGCCATTTATTTCACACACGGGGTTTAATTCTACATTTCTCCGCTTTAGTATTCGTTTTACACCCTAACAAACCTTTAGGGCCCTTTACGTCGAATTATAGAACCCCGAACGCGAACTCAACTTTCTTGGGCAGACTGCACAATGAGTATCGATACTATAAGGTGAGCATCGATACTGTCCTCTAGGTATCAATACTCCTCCATGAGTACCGATACGCTAATTAGGTTCGAAAGAATTAGACCACAAGCCGTACTGATACGCTCTGTGTCGTACCGGTATGCATCATCGGTACTAAGATCGCCCCGTACCGATATGCCTCATGCGTACCGGTACGCAAAAGTGTTACTAGAATTCACCTTAGGCGAGGGTACCGATACACGGGGAGGCGTACCAGTCCGTCCCTCACAATTTGACTCCCTAAACACAAATGAGTACTGATACGCAACCACCCCGTACCAGTACTTAAGCCCAGATTTTGAAACCCGGAGCTCGAGATTTCCTCAATCCATTCCTTAACCCCCATGGTTAGGTCTCATATTGATTATACAAGTTATTTAGAGTATAGTAAGTGGTTTTCTATCCATCTTACGCATTATCAACATCTCATATTTGATTTACCATTAATGGGGGTTTAAAGCTCTAAAGACCTATATCACACCCACAAACCATAAAACCAAGCAAGTCATACATTTTATGAGGCTCATGAACTATAGGAGTCAGAAATGTACTGACCTTAAGCAAAGATTCACGAACAAGGCAGCAACCAAGCCTCTTTCATCTATTTTTCCTTGTTCCAAGCTTCCAAACCCAACTCCCACCAATGCTGGAGATATTCCTCTTAAAAGATAGATCTTTGGGTGCTAAACAACTCCTCCTCTAGCCACAAACACGGATTCTTACTCCACACTAACAAAATATCATCTTTACCTTGAGTTGGGTGGGTTCTTGAAAGAGAGAATGATAGAGAGAAGAATGAGACATGATGACTTCATCATCTATCCCCCAATGCAGAAAATAAAGAATGCATCAGCCTTTTGTCTTCTCTTAGGAGAAAATTACCCTTTATTAACCTTCCTCATTCAAACACAAGCCCAACAAGGCATGGAAGCTCATTAAGCTCAACATCTCAGCCCATCATAACCCGAACATTTGACCCAACGTGTCGGTCTAAGACCTGGATCAAGGCCCATTGTTGACTCAAAAATCTGGGTCATTACAACTCTCCACTCCTTCAAGAAATTTCGTCCTCCAAATTTAGATGGATAAAAGGGAGATGTAACCAACACGGATCTAACCACCTCACTATTCAAACAGGATCACATTGATTATGGAGAGTTCTCCCTCAATCTACCTTTAATCAGAACCATAACATTAAACCACCGGCTCTCAACACTTCTCTTGAGATTTCCAACGACTCTTTTTCGACAACCAACGACACTTATGACGAACTGCTACGCTTGGTAACATAACCAACCTCGAGCCACGCTTTTCAAACAACAACTTAAGGAACTTACTTTTAAAGGATTCTATCTCGGTTAACCAGTCTTTCTACTAGCATCTGTCAATCAAAACTAAACTTGGGCTTCATCTACATCTAAAACGCTGCACCACATCCACAAAACCATAGTCAGGAACGCATCACGTCTAACAACCATATCCCGGTCAAAACATTAAAGAACAAGCAAAACCCTAACAACCGATCATTATCATCAATCTATCTTGAACTGACAGCTATTTTCGCTAAACTTGACCCACCAAGTCAGAACTTAAACTTAGCTGTATCCAAACTTACTTTCACACAATTGAAAACCACTTCCGATTTTAACTACTTGATTCGAGAAAATGACCATTGTCACTTGTGAACTCACACAAGCAACCCAAAACTAACCATTTTATTTGCGAACGTCCAAACACCTTCTTCTAACCCTTGACTCGGTCCTACAATTAGATGTGAAAAGCTATCTAACAGTTCTCAAGGATTGCCAACTGGCCCGTCTAACAACATTTCTTTGCAAAGCAACCATCTGGTTACCCTCAACACAACTATTGATCTGTATTTCCGTTGTGCCACTCTGATAACTTCCACACTGCTTGCCTTAACCGATAACAACTTTAGTTGAACTCAATTAGAAAATCCTCTCACCCCACAAAATCTAGCTCAACATGTGCACAAGCCAAGCAACTATCATCACGATTAGCCCTTAAGACCTCAACCATGTTCATCACAGCCTTCACTTACCCTTTTCTATGGTACTTTACTCCGACAAACAACACACGAAGCTCTCACATTCTATGGCCAAAACAAGGTCGCCAATCTCATGAAACTGGCAGCGATCTTCCACCATTACACTACGGCTCAACACATTCAAAGCCACCATACAAGCTACTCTTACGTAAATACGATCTCGGTAAAGTACTTGGCAACGACACCCAATAGGTCACTTGCACTAGTATGCCCCAACAAGGAGTTCGTTAAGTACCACACCACGTAGTGATGGACATAATAACGAACTCAACCTTCATTTATCGCGGTTCTAAACCACAATCAACCGGTAAGATCGCTTATTCACCAAGGGTACCTCCATACCCTCAAAACATCTACAACACTAAGACTAGGAACTCTCAACTTTCGCGCTTACAACGCAAGCTAAGAATACCTTGCAACCTATAGAACCTTCCTAAGCTAGTACTACAGAGCACAACGTCCACCCTAGAGAGGTTAATATCCTACACAACCAACACTAACAACTAAATTCAAGCAATCTAAAACTTCATATCTTCTCACTCACATCTTATGACACACATGCACTCCCAACAACCCTCTACGATAAAACCTTATCTAGCAAATAATGTAATTCTAATTGCCATCTAAAGTAACAACAAACCCAAAATTTACCAAGATACACATCACAAGAACCGGTCTACTACACAATCGAAGAGCTAAATGACTAACGCAACAGCTGAAACCAACACTAAACTTAATTACCTGACATATCTTCGGTCACACCGCTATCAACTCTAATCTGAGTAGCAGACTGCCTAGCAACGCCTCGCGTACCAACCTTGGTGGTAGATTTCACAGAACCTCTACCTCGATAACCTGACGGTGCCCTAACTCCGCCTCTAACAAAACTATGATCACGACGGAAAGTAGCTCACCTCTGAGACTGAACTGATGTATTCTCATCCTCAACTGGGCAGTCCTCTGCCATATGTCCCGATGCTCTACACCTATAGCAAACCCTCCAAAGCAAGAAGCGCACTCCAAGGTGATGTCGCCCATAAAGCTCGCATGCTGGTAGAAGTGACGCTCCAACAAAACCATTAGTACTCACTTCCATAGTAGAAATTAAAGAGCCTTTACGTTCCTCGATCTAGATCCTGAGCCAACCCTCGGTAACATGTCTGAGGCAACTCTCTTCGAACTCTTTAAAGCACCCAACCTTTCATGTGGATAGGGAGAAGTATTCATGATATCCCGGGTCTTCACATCACGACTTCTATAATCTTTGAACTGATTAGAACCTAGATTCTGAAGCCGCTCAAGTGTCTTCGCACTACTGGCTAACTCGGAGAATGTCCCAAGCGGACCCGATGTCATATGTAACTGAAGGTCAACATTTAAGCCTTGTCTGAACCTCTTGCACCTCAACTCTTCTGTGGCAACCAGCTTTGGAGCATAATGGCTCAAACGTAAAAACTCTTGCTCATAAGCAAACACCGTTCGATCTCCTTGTACCAGATGCAGAAACCGGTCCCTCATCTCATCCATATGCACCTCATTGATGTACTTCTTCCGAAACTCATCCACAAAGATATCACATGTCGGAAGCGCATGTAGACCCAACTCTATGGTCTCCCACCACTCGTGTACATTGTCATTCAGAAGGGAAACAATGCAATCAAGATCATCTCTCGGGTTTCCCTTCATTTGTCTCAAGATTCTTTGTGTGTCACGCAACCACTGGTCAGCCTTGATTGGGTCATCCTTACCTAAGCCTTCGAAATTCTTAGGCTCAAAATGATGAAGCCTCTCTACGGGGGTCTTGCGAGGCATCTCAAATTGTCTCGGAATAGCTTGCACCACACACAAGAGGGTAGAGGTAAGGTCACAAAAGTGACCCGCCTCTCCACTACCGGTTCCACCTTTAATCGATCATTTTCTAAAACACAACAAACAAGGTAGCACATCAGGATTCCCAGTCTTATAAAGTACACTTAAAATTAAGGACTTGTATTCACTAGACACCTTACCACGACCTCTATACCACATTGAGATTTTCTAGAACCGACTAAACCTAAGCTCTGATACCATTAAATGTAACACTCAGATCCCGTCTCGGATTCAGAGCATCATATTTGGGTCACCCAAAATTGACCCATCAAAATTTCCCATTTAAAACCACAAGTTGGCAATTCTCAAAATGATCTATTTCCATAAAATCCACCTAGATAATAAGATTAAAAGGGTTTACAAAATATAAGTTCAAATTAAAATACACCGTTTGACCAAATAACAGTAAATCAAAATAAAATACAGACTCGACTGTAGTAAGGTTCTATGAATACAATCAATCCGAACTAAACATCAAGTATTGTACTCTGAAACTGGCTCGGTGCTGGAAAATCCTCCTCGATGTGCTCCTCCAAAAGTAACCTGTCAACTTACGCATGAAAAAACCACAATTTCGCACATTGAGCTAACAAAGCTTAGAGGTACATTTCTACTATACCGTAATTCATGAATATCATAAAATAAGCATGCATGATAATATAATCAAGAGTGCACAGACAGGCTTCTCAACATCTAAGGATCATCTTCTAGCCTATCCTAGCTCTTACAACTGTCTCAAGATACCACTATTATGTAAGAAGTCTATCAAGCCATTGTAGCGATGTCCCCTTTTTATTTTTCATCGCTAATTAAAAACGAGGATTTTTGAAGGTGTGTTTGAAAGGTGTTTGTGATTTTTTAAAAATATTTATTCCATGGGGTTTTAAAAGAAACCGCATTAAAAAAAATGGAGTCGCCACCGGCCACTTAGGTAGGCCGGACACCATAAAACCAGAGATTCAAAAAGACAGGGTTCGGGAGTCGGTTACGGATGGGGAAGGATTAGCACCCCCACACCGCCCAAAATTGGTACTTTAATAATTACCGCTTTATTAATATTGGATTTTTCGGATTAGAGTGACGATTATTTTAAAATTCGGTCATAATTGCGAATAAATTTTAAGGGTCCTGTTACCCGAGAACAAACGCCCAACCACTATCACTACGCTTATACTGGCCCCGTTTATGCTCGGATAAAAGGACACCGCATTAACAATTTATATCTCGATATGCAATCTTAATGGCAAAAAATATAAAACATGGTAAAATGTTTAAATGTAGTAAATATTGTCATAACAGAATATTAATCTAACATAGATGATATTCTAGACTAAAACATGCATATATACATATTATTCTAAATAATAGATAAAAACAACTATAATATGTCAAAATAACAAGGCAGGAATAAGTATATATAGACGAACAGATATATTAAAAAAATGCATACTAGTAATAAAACATATTTCAACATATACGGGTCAACATATCGTATAAAAAGGGTAAATATACTAACATGTAGCCCTAAAAAATAAGAAAGCACACACATATAAAATACAAAATATACCATGTACGAATCAACTAAAACATAACATGCTTGATATGAGTAACCGGATAAAAACGCATGACCATTATAATCTTAATACACATATATGTAAACATAAAATACGAGTCATATACGAGAGACATAAAATTAAATAAAATAATAGAATACATCAACATATACGATTATAATACAAACATTAGTATTTACAAAGAATGCAGGACTGAAATGAAAGAAAAATAAAAGTCAGTGGCAGAAATTAAAGAACAATAATATGTAATTTCGGGACGAAATTGCGAAACAAACAAAACCTAAAAGGACCCGAACTGTAATTAGACCAAGGGGCAGACCCAAAGTGAAAAATTCAAAAACGCGGGATGGTTAAAGGCGTAATTTTACCATTCAGAAACTGATTCGGTGTAATTTAGGGACGAAATTGTAACCTTTTGAAACATCAGGGGGGACTGGGATTGTGATTATACCATACGGCAAGACAAAAAAGAAAATGTTGAAAACGCGGTGGGATTAAGTGTGTAATTTACCCATTTCAAAAATAATAATAACTATAAAAAGCCTATTTTTAGACCGAGACCCATTTTCCCCTTCTTTGTTTCATTTTTCGGTTTTCATAACCCAAACCGTTCTTCATTTTCTCTCAAATATCCCCATGAAACCCAGAATCCGACGGCCGGCCGCCGTGTTCTCCGCCGCCGGCCGCCGCTAACCGGCGCCGGCAGGCCTCCAAAACAAACCAAAATAACCCTCTTTTCGTCCTCAACATGAATCCGTGGTTGGATTCAGAGGATACATCCTTGTTTGCCCTAGATCTAGGAAATACGAGGCGAAAAAAAATACTTTTTAAACCAAAATAAAACTACTAGGGGTCTTCCTCTCCCTTTAGTTCACCATATCGCTTGGAGAAGCCGAAAGGCTTATCACTTAAGGAAAAGAAGACCCACACACAGAGATGGTAAGACGACTCTCCCTTTTTTTGTTTCTGTTTTCTTCTTTCATATATGCATGTAAAAAACAAGTAAGAAAAGTACCACTGGACTTGCTTTGCTTCTTTATTGTATTTCTGAAAAAAGCTTGTTACAATACACTCTCTGTTTTTTTTGTTACCCCCCTCATTTTTTTGTTACAAAAGCCCCGTTTCATATATATTATTGTCCTTGTTTGTTGCAAGTTGCATCTTCTTTTCAGATCTGAACTGACACTTTGCTTGTTGTCTTGGGCATATTCTGAACGCGGGGACTGAATATCGGCGCGGTGGCGGTGTGGTCATTCTGCCAGCGGCCAGACGCGTTTTCGGCCGTTAGATCAGATCTGATCTAACGGTCGAGATGGCTTGAAGAACGATCGGCCTGGATGAAGCCTCGATTGGATGAGACAGCTTCAGATTTCGCCACGTGGAGCTCCGCAGTCGAGGAGTCAGAACGCGTGGATCTTACGCGCGCGTGGGATGTTAAAGCGACCGCGCGTGGCACTCGAACGGTCCATACGTGTGGAACACGCGCCTGGCAGATATTTTGGACCTCCTGGTTGCATCGTGGCCGTTGGATCAGATCTTGATCCAACGGCCCACAATTACCTGCACATTGTAATTAGATAATATTCAAATTTGGGCCAACCGGGCCTTGTAATTGGATTTGTAATTGGACTGTAAATTTTTATTTGGGTTTAATATATTTAATTTTTTCATTTTGTCAGCCCAATAATATTAATAATAATATAATTATAACAGCAATACATACGAAAATGTATACTTAATTAATATAATATTCTAGTATACGTACGTATAATCATTAACATAACATCTATATATATATTAATCAAATACGCTCATACTCTAGATACACGCGACAACACATTCATCTAATACGTATACATACATAGATTATAATACACATGCACACACTTTATATATATTAGTAACACTCATGCAAACAATAAACATATAATATAATAAACGTACATGCAACATTAATATGTATTTACAGGTAAAAAATGAGTGATTACAGTTGCCCCTCTTTGCTTGTTCTCATGGAATGGGAAACAAAGCAAAGATTCAAGAGCACTCATTTTTATCAGACTTCCCTGTTTGTAGCTTTGGAAAAACGAGTTCTTTTGGACATCTCCGATCTTCTTTGGCTGAATCTTCAGGCTCGTAAGTTCTTCCTATATAGAGCTTCGTCACCTTCAGATCTTGGAGCTACAGGTTCTTCCTATATAGAACCCTTCATTTCGAGACTGTAAAGCTTGGAGTCCTTCCTATATAGAACTCTTCGTCTTCAACGCTGGTTTCTCCTATATAAAACCTTTTGCATTGATGGATTTTTCATTTGGGAGTTCTTTTTGAGATTTTAGATTTAGGGTTCTTTCTCTATGGGACCTTCCTTTGGGGCTTGAAAATGCAGGTTTTTTTTTTTTTTACAAGGTTGTTGCCATTTTTGGACCTACGCTACTAAGATCGCGCCGCATCATGCCCGAAGGACTTATCGATGACCAAGGATTTAACACCATGCTCGAAAGACTTATCGATGGCTTGAAGGACTTAACATCGTGCCCGAAGGACTTACCGATGACCAAGGATTTAATATCTGGATCGGTGCCGACACTTGTTGTTTTATGGGGACTCACGCGATATGCTTGCCACATCATGCCCGAATGACTTATCGATGACCCAAGGATTTAACACCACGCTCGAAAGACTTACCGATGACCCGGAAGGATTTAACATCGTGCCCGAAGGACTTACCGATGACCAAGGATTTAATATTCGGATCGACGCCGACATGGCTGTTGTTTTATAGGGACTCACGCCGATATCTTTGCCACATCATGCCCGAAGGACTTACTTCGACGACCCGGCGATTTAACACCATGCTCGAAAGACTTACCGATGACCGAAGGATTTAACATCGTGCCCGAAGGACTTACCGATGACCGAAGGATTTAATATTCAGATTCGACGCCGACATGGTCGTTGTTTTTTATAGGGACTCACGCCGATATGCCGCCACATCATGCCGAAGGACTTACCGATGACCGGCGATTTAACATCATGCTCGAAAAGACTTACCGATGGCCCGGCGACTTAACATCGTGCCCGGAAGGACTTACCGGCGACCCAAGGATTTAATATTCGGATCTCGACGCCGACATGGTCGTTGTTTTATGGGGACTCACGCCGATATGCCGCCACATCATGCCCGGCGACTTATCGATGACCCAAGGATTTAACATCATGCTCGAAAGACTTACCGATGGCCCGAAGGACTTAACATCGTGCCCGAAGGACTTACCGGCGACCCAAGGATTTAATATCGTATATGACGCCGACATGGCTTTGTTGTTTAATGGGGACTCACGCCGATATGCCGCCACATCATGCCCGGCGACTTACCGATGATCCGGCGATTTAACATCATGCTCGAAAGACTTATTGATGGCCCGGCGACTTAACATCGTGCCCGAAGGACTTACCGATGACCCAAGGATTTAATATCGGATATGACGCCGACATGGCCGTTGTTTAATGGGGACTCACGCCGATATGCCGCCACATCATGCCCGGCGACTTATCGATGACCCGGCGATTTAACATCATGCTCGAAAGACTTTTATCGATGGCCGAAGTACTTAACATCGTGCCCGAAAGACTTACCGATGACCCGAAGGATTTAATATCTGGATATGACGCCGACATGGCTGTTGTTTAATGGGGACTCACGCTGATATGCTGTCACATCATGCCCGAAGGACTTACTGATGACCCGAAGGATTTAACATCATGCTCGAAAGACTTACTGATGGCCCGAAGGACTTAACATCGTGCCCGAAGGACTTACCGATGACCCGAAGGATTTTATATTTGGATATGACGCCGACATGGTTGTTGTTTAATGGGGACTCACGCTGATATGCTGCCACATCATGCCCGAAAGACTTACTGATGACCCGAAGGATTTAACATCATGCTCGAAAGGCTTACTGATGGCCCGAAGGACTTAACATCGTGCCCGAAGGACTTACCGTTGACCCGAAGGATTTAATATCTGGATCTGACACCGACATGGCTGATGTTTTATGGGGACTCACGCTGATATCTTCGCCACATCATGCCCGAAGGACATACCGATGACCAAGGATTTAACATCATGCTCGAAAGACTTTTCGATGACCAAGGATTTAACATCGTGCCCGAAGGACTTACCGATGACCCAAGGATTTAATATCTGGATCTCGACGCCGACATGGCTGTTGTTTAATGGACTTTGTAAATTCTTCGATAATTCTTCAAATACCTATTTAGGAACAAGCAAAATTGACATGCCCCTATCTATATGATGCATGTAATGTTATGATTTCTTTCTCTTTTTTTTTTTTTTTTCTTTGTTAATCTTATGTCTGAAAAGTCATTCTTCCGATTTTCTATTTCCTTTCCTTTTGCGGTATGCTCAATTTTGATCTTCATTTCTGTCAAATTTTGCTCAATGGGCATCTGCTCTTGTTCGTTTGCACGAGCACCCGCCTTTCTTCTTCGAGGTTTCTACCTGCTTCACCAACAAACGCTATATCATGCGTGTGCAGAGATTCTTACTATTCTTTCTGTTCTGTATTACCCCATTCGTTCGTGCTCAGATATCTTCCAGTTCTTTTGACCCAACATTCTGAGTATTTGTTAATTTCGTCATCGGGGTGAGCAAAATGCTTCTTAACCTCAATCTTCTTGTTGTCTCTTGACGGACACCATTCATCGATCTCTGTGCTTTAATTCTTTGGAGACTCAATGTTTACTTTTTTACTGTTCCCACACTTTGTAAGCTCATTCTTGTCCTGTTTCGTCCTTCATTTTCTTGAACCAAACAAGGCATCGTGGCTGGAATTCGTTTCTTGTTCTTGAGCTGTCTGACACCTATACCTTTGTTATCATCTTCATTCTATGCATTGTAATGTCATTTCTGGTTAGGGGCTCCTATAGTATCCACCTCTTTGTGTTCTAGATCTTACCCCTGAAGTAATGCATGGAAATTTTTGTTGTTTTGACTTGTCAATTTGCTGATTAGTGTTCCACTAAAGGGTATCATTTAGATTAACATACAAGATTTTGAAAACACAGCATAGGAGCTCTGGATATCATGTGCAAGAGTGGCTTAGATTCAACCACTTGATAATTCAAAGATGTGAAGTCTTCCCTGGTGACTCGGTTCATCCTCATGATTACCGCGTTGCTGCAGAGTGCTACTCTTTCTCAATTCTCATTATCTACTCCGCCCCCAAAAGGGTAGGCTTGTATAACCACTTGAGCGCAGAAATATTACTCTAGAAATAAAGTTCTGGGTGGTGCGAGTCTTAATTTTTTTCATGATATCGCCTATTTTCTTTTTCTCTTTTTTTGTTTTTGTTTTTTTATTTAATCATTATTTGAGGAAATCAATTCGTCACAGTCCTTTGTCTTGAGGACAACGATGGAGCAAACAACACTGCCCCCAAGTTACTCGGCATAGTCACGATTTGAAATATTACCATCACTCATGAAGCTAAGGTTTCTTGAATTGAATGATATATCTCCACCTTATCGCTTCAGCGGAGTGCCCCAAAACTTCCATACTCTTATCCGAACAAGCCTATTACCAGGTTTCGAACATAGGAGTACTTTTTATTATTATTTTCTCATTTTCATTTCTTTTTTCTTTCTTCTCTTTTTCTTTTCCTTTTTGTTTTGTTTCTTCTTTACTACCTAGAAGATTATGCCTAGAGTTTCAATTTCAAGCAACTCTACATGGTTGACATTTAGAGCTTTTTCGTCATTGAATATCATTGAAAGAGTAATAATCTCGCTTTGCTGACCAGAGTTTGGCGGGGAAGATCACACATCATCGTTGTCACAACATCTATCTAATGTCACATCTTGCAATTGATATCCAGTGTCCTACAACGACGAGAAAATATCTATGTGCTTTCAAAAACATTATATGTTTAAGCGAAATGTGTCCTTTATTGAAAATAAAAACCAACAAACATGCCCCATCACAAAAGATCTTTGCCACATGGGGGCCTCATAGAGTTGATTCCTTGTATTACTTCAGGAAGGTATTTTAATGTAGAGACATTTATGGCTTCTTCAGCACTATGTAGATTTGCTTCTTATCCGTGGTCTTCCACTGCTTGATCAGCTCTTGTGTCAGGGTTCCATCATTGACCAGCTTCTTGATTTCCTCCAGTAAAGGTCTACATTTTCTGGTGGGATGCCCTGGTGCCCCCATATGGAATTCACATGCGCTACTCGAGTCAAAACTATGGGCATACAGATCAGGTGCACTCTTCATCGGCCTAGGAACAAGATAGTGACCCTCTACCAGGTGAGGCCAAATGTCTGAGATAGATGTTCCAAACACTTCCAAATTTGCGCTCGTCCGAGGAATTTTCCTTGATGCCCCCGATTTGTCAGTCTGTCTCCTTCTCTTACGGCCACGTGAACCCTGGAGATGACACTCATTTACGTCTTCATCCTTATCCATCTTATCTTCGATTGGGTCCTTAGACTTAGACCCCAATTTTCCTTCTTCGATTGCATATTCTATTCTTTCTCCAATCGTCATAAAATCTTCGAATTTGTTTCTCGATTTTTCCAACATCATATCGAAGAAGGGAGATGGAAGCGTTACATGGAATAGGGGAATCAATTCTTCTTCCGCTATAGGGGGCTGGACTTGGGTCGCCAGACATCGCCACCTTAATGCATATTCCCTGAAGTTTTCATTTGGCCTCATTTTCTCATTCTGAAGAAACTTTCGACAGAGTGCTAAATCTAAAGCATATTTGTATTGATCCAAGAAGGCATTAGCGAGGTCACCCCATGACCTAACTTGGTTTCTGTTCAAACGGTTATACCACATTGCTGCTGGTCCCGTCAGGCTATCATGGAAATGGTGGATCAACAATTCTTCGTTCTTCATGTATCCTTCCATTTTTCTACAAAACATGGTTAAGTGAATCTTCGGGCAGCTGGTTCCGTCATACTGCGCAAATACGGGAACCTTGAAATCTGGAGGAATGACCAAATCAGGGACTAGGCAGAGTTCCCTTATATTGAAAGCATTTATCTTCTCTTTCTTCTTAAGCTCTTTCTCGATTTTTCCTTCTAACTGGTCAAGCCTCGAATCTTCAATTCGTTCTATTTTCCGATTAATTCTGCCATCGAACCCCATGTATTAAATGATGAAGTGTCATGCGATGATAAAACAATACAAAAAAATGCGATGCAAATGCAATGCATGAATGCAATAAAGCATTGATTCCGCAAGTGATTTGTCCTTATAGAACATCTTTCATTCAGACCAAAAGGTTTCATTACATTCGGTATTAGGGTTTTACAGATATCGGTGAGCCTTGGCACCTAATGTCTTGACCTCATTCAATAGTCCCGTCAGTTTTCCTTCGCGGTCCAATGCCGGATCCATATTCTGGCTTATTGGTGCTGCTGCATCGGCTAAATCTGCTATCTGTTGAGCTACTTGTTGGGCTTGAGTCGTAACCATCTTCATGTCCTGGTCTTTCTCCCGTATTGTTTGCTCGGTTTTTTGTAGCTTAACGGTCATTGCCCCAACACGGATCTCACTGGTACGTAAAGCAGTCTCGAGCCTCACTATCTGTTCTTTGAGTGCTGTGTTTTCCATTTGGAAGGCTTGTGATTCATTCCTTTCCTGGTGCAGACTTGATTTCAGAATATCTTCCATGGCAAGTGTTGCGCGTAATAAGTGCTACGCAATTGTGCAAGTATACACGTCGCAAGTTATAGTATAAAAGATATCGTCTCCACAGGGATTGGTGCCACTTCAAGAATCTAGTCTCTTGCACTGTAAAAAGTAAAAACACAAGTGAAGGATTATAGAAGTTTTAACTAATAACTAATCTAGAAAGCAATTAAGTAAAAGAAAAGATGAATTCAATTGAGAGAGGTAGGCTAGGTTATCGTGAGTTGAGGTGTGATAGCCGATTGGATTGTCTTGGTAAAAGAGTGCACGGGCAACTCAGTTGCCGTGGCAACTTGCACGATGGGGTTGCCGTAGCAACTAATTGATGGTTGCTTGGGCGACTAGTTGGGCAACTACTTGGGCGATCGGGCAGCAAACTTCAAGGGTTGGCGGAGCGTTCTTCAATGGTTTCTTCTTATCCCTAAGTCGAAACTCTAGCTATTTGTGCATGCCTTGATAATACATCCTGCGTGAATCAAGGGTGAACAACAACCAATCTTGCGCTCCTCTTAGCCGTTGAAATCCTTAACTTATTCTTAAGCCGGATTAATCTTCACCATCATTGGATTGAATAAAGATCATATTCATTCGTTTCTTGAATCTAACTCTCCCGATATTAGATAAATGGATGAAATCACGAGATCCTCTCCCAATTCACTCGCAAACAATAATAAGAATCAAGAATGAATAAACCTTGAAATAGAAAAGTGCAAACTCTTATTACCTAAACAAAAACCAATAGTTTATCACAACCACAAAACACAATAACCATAGCCAAGTAAATTTAGTTCATGGCTAGGTTCCAAAGAAACACAAGATAATTAATCCCTAGCATGAACCCAATCGAACAAAGATGAAGGAAGAGGCTTGTCGAAATCCTCCTTGCCCTTGATGCTTGTCGAAAATTCTCTCCTCTTGCCCTACTTGGACTTGCCGAAATTTCCCTCTTTCTCTCCTCTCTTGGAGTTGTCGAAATTAACTCTTGCTCTCTCCCCTTGAATTGTCGAAATCTCCTTGATATTTATAGGGCTAGGCCAAAGTCCTTCTTTGAGGAGGAGTTTGAGTTGGAATTAAATTATCTTTAAAGAATATAATTCTTTATTATAATTTTATTCCTATTAGAACTTCTCCTATCCTCTTGGAATTTAATTCTTCTTTAATCTCTGCATGGCAATCAAATTCCTTTGGGCTTGGACCTTGCTCCATGTCATCTTGGGCTTGTAAAATCATGAATTTCGACATCCATATTGCTTTTGGTCTTTGTCGACAAATGCCATGGCAACTGCTCTTGCGTCTCCTTCATGCCTTTGCCACGGCAACTAGCTCGGCATATCCTTCATGCATTGCCCTGGCAACTAGCTCGGCATTGCTTTGGCAAGTGATCATGCACATACATACGCAAAAACACACCAAAGCAGCATCTATTTCCACAAAAATCACCAAGTTATGTAATCAAGCTCAACGATTGAAGGAAACATGGATTAATGCATGAATGGCTAACTATGCAACTAATATGAGCCTAAGTCTAACAATAATATGAGTAAAAGGGTAAGAAAAATAGTACTTTTGAACACTTATCACACCCCAAACTCGAACTATTGCTTGTCCTCAAGCAATGCAAACTCATAATTACCCGCCAAGACTTCAAATTTTCACAAACTTAGCTTTGAACTTGATTTCAATTCTCTCAACCAGGGGGCACAAAGTATGATTGGCTTTTTATTTTTCGTAAAAGCGAGGAATTACTCGGAATCAAACTATAATGCTTGTGAGTGTGTGCGGAGTTGTGTGCAAGTTGATTTTTCGGATTCTATGCAAACAATAGGTTTTCAAATTACTTTATTGGGTTCTTTTTAACATGTTTTAACTAGAGCCAATTTGGGCACCTCTAGTGTTTTATTTTTAGTTTTCTTAAGTTAATTTAATCGACTAGAGCGGTTTTTGGGCACCTCTAGTTAAAAAAATTTTAACGCCTCATAGAGCCGTTTTGGGCACCTCTAGTGATCAATTTTTTTGCATATGCTAGAGCCAATTTCGGGCACCTCTAGCCTTCATCCAATTTTTATTCTGATCTCCCAATTAGTTAATTATCAACCTAAGTTTACTAGAACTCCTTAAATCAATCAAACCACAACAGTGTTTCGTCAAATTTAGCATCATAGTAAAATTCTAAGTTTTTTTTTCATGGTTATCCTAGAATAAAAATTCTATCAATTAAGTGCATTGGTAAAGTCATCATTGAATATTCATCAAATCTAAGCAATTTTTGTTCCAATTAAAGGCATGGCAAGCAATTTATGTATCCTAAATGTAATGCTTAAGATTATGTAACTAGACATGGTAATTACTAATAACAATCCCCCCCAAACTCGAGTGAGGCATTGTCCTCAATGCATGCATAATAATAACGAAAAATAACAATAAAAATAAAAATGCATACGAGGACTTACTCCGAGAGTTCGTCATCGTAGATGATTAGTTTCCTTCTAGTTGGCGTCTTGACTTTCTTGCTTGAACGCGATGGTTGTTTTCTTGTTGCCGGTGGTGGAATCGATCCTCGTACGGGGTTGTCCTCATCATCCTCTTCATCAATGTCAATGGCTTTTCGTTTGGAGGATTCAATTGGTGCGGTCTTTATTGGTTCAATGGAGGACTCGTCCGAATCTGAAAAATCAGAAAATGATTCCGTAGGAGTTGATTCGCACATAGGTGCTTAACCTTTGGCTTTTCGGTGGTGGTTGCCGGGCATTGTCGAGTTGGTTGCCGTGGCGTCGGCTTCCTTGGTTGCCGTGGCAAGGATATCGGCGGGAAATATTGGGAACGGCACACGGTTGTCCGGTACTTTTCTAGGATGACTTGGGTGATGGCATTGTTGTGCTCCTTCATGTACCGCGCATGAACATTAGTTGCCGATCTTCAATTTGCCTTAGGCGGCTTTCCAATGGGTGCAAAAGTGCTTCAAAGTGTCCCGGGATTAATGGCCGAGTTGCCTGGCGTTAGGTGCTTGGGCATTAGGGATTTCCGCGGCGGCAGGAGTTGCCGTGGCAATTGGAGGCCTTGAAGAATCTCCCGGTGCCTCTCCCATTAGCTTCCGGATTAGTGTTTGATTCCAACCAGACTTGGGTAGGGCCTTTTCATCGGTGGACTCACTCGGGACATGCATCTCCTTGCAAAGATTGGAAATTAAGCAAGGGAAGAAAAGATAACCCTTATCTTTTGAGCTGCATACAAAAATCTCATCGCAAATAATTTTTCCAATGTTAATGATGCGATTATGCAAAATAGAATGTATGAGCAAAAGACGTGGTATGTCAACGGTAGTATTGTGTGTAGAGGGCATTAAAGAAGTTTTAACAAACTTATTCCATAGTTTTGCCTCGGGTTTAAGCCGAAGGCGATTTACCGTGCCCTTGTATTTACCGTCGTTCCAATGAGTTCCCGGTTGAGTGAGTTCTTGAAGCACCTTGTCGAGTTGCTTGGGATTGATTTGGTCAATGAAGGCTTGATGTTCGTCCTTCTCAATGTAAAGTCCGTAAAAGGTGTTGATGCTTTCGGGACTTATAAGTATGGCCTTGTCACGAACAAAAACATAAGGATTATCCGGGTTAGGTGAGTGAGCATAGAATTCTCTTACCCATGAGATGTTACCCGGTTAGGTTGATGGCAAAAAAGATTTGCCACTTTTGATGTGCAATCCTTTTGAAGATGAATGGTTCAAGGCCGAAATCTTGAGATCTGGAGTATTCAAAGCCTTGTTCTTCATGAATCTTCCGGCTTTCAAACTTTGATTGAAATCTTTCTTGAACCCCGGTGTAGCAAACTTCTTGTATCTTGGTTCTTTGGAGGAACTTGGATGAACTAAAAGTTTAATCTTGGATGCCATGTATGATCTTGGTTGTGAGTAAAAACAAAGAAAAGAAAAGAAACTAAAAAGTTGCAAGATAGAAAGTAGGAATAGGTTAAGGGTGATGGGTTTTATAGAAAAGATAGGTGGGTGGGATTAGGGAAATCGACAATTGGGTTAGGGTTTGGTAGGAATTTTCGACAAAGGGGTTTTGGTTAGGATGAATTGGAGGCTTTATATAAGCCTTAGATTCAGCCCATTAGTTTCCTTGTTGAAGATGTTTTCCTACTTGGTTTAGAATTCCTTCTTTCTCTTGAACTTCCTTTCCTACAATTCAAAAACCAATCAAATAAGGATTAAAATTAAAGATAAACTAATAAAGAAAATAAATAAAGATGTGTAATAGGATTCTTAGACTTGAAAAAAAAATCTATCCTAAAACTACTAATAATCGGCAAAAAATAATAATAAAAATAATAATCAGAAAAAAATGAAAAATAAATAATTAAATAATCGACAAAAACAAAAATAAATAAAAATAAAAAATAAAAATAAAAATAACAAAGGGAGAGCATGCTCATGCATCTCCTAAATTGACCACTTCCTTGTTACGTTCCACATGGGCACCATTGTAGTGCTTCAATCTTTGTCCATTAACTTTGAATTCATGGTTGTCAGAGATGGACTTGATTATTACGGCGCCATGGGAGAATGGTTTGACGACTTCAAATGGTCCCGACCACCTTGATTTCAGCTTTCCCGGGAAAAGTTTTAGCCGAGAATTGAATAGGAGAACTAGTTGCCCTGGCGTGAATTGCCGTGGCAATAGTTTCTTGTCATGCCATCGCTTTGTTTTCTCCTTGTAGATTCGTGCATTGTTATAGGCGAGTGCACGAAATTCTTCTATCTCATTGAGATCCATCAAGCGCTTTTGTCCGGCACTTTCCCAATCCATATTCACGGTCTTGATTGCCCAGTACGCCTTGTGCTCGATTTCCACCGGTAGATGACATGTTTTACCATAGACAAGTCGGAAGGGGGACATACCTAAGGGTGTTTTGAATGCAGTGCGATATGCCCAAAGTCGTCATCTAGTCTTAATGACCAATCCTTCCTTGAGGGATTTACAACTTTCTCGAGTATTCCCTTCAACTCTCGTTGGAGATTTCGCTTGCCCATTGGTTTGTGGGTGATATGCCGTGGCGATCTTGTGTGATATGCCGAAGCGTTGCAACATCTTGGCAATTAGTACATTGTCAAAATGCTTGCCCCGTTGCTGATAATTGCTCTCGGCATCCCAAACCGTGTAAATATGTTTTCTGCGCAGGAATCGTTGCACGGTCTTGGAATCGTCGTTGGGAACTGCATTTGCCTCTACCCATTTAGACACATAGTCGACGGCGAGTAAGATGTAGAGGTTGCCGAATGAAGATGGAAAAGGTCCCATAAAATCGATCCCCATACATCGAGCAGTTCCACCTCGATGATGTTTCGAGTGGCATCTCATGTCGCCTAGAGATATTGCCCGCCCTCCGCAACGATCACATTGCTTGTAAAAGTCTTGGGCATCTTTGTACAATGTTGGCCAATACAAACCGGATTGCAAGACTTTGGTCATGGTACGAGTTCCTCCAAAATGTCCTCCATAGGGTGAAGAATGGCATTGCCGAGTACATTTTGTTGCTCTTCTTGAGGACACATCGGCGTATAACCTGATCTGCACATTGTTTAAACAAAAGAGGCTCGTCCCAAAAGTAATGCTTAGCATTATGGCGGAACCGCTCTTTCCTTGGTGAGTAATGCCATACGGAAAAATACCACAAACAAGGAAGTTAACTAAATCTGCGTACGGGGTATTGCCGGGGGCATGTCTTTGCCGTAGTGTCTCGCTCCCAAAATTGCCGAGGCGTGCTCGTCAAAGACCGCTGCGGCGTCGAGAGTTGCCGAGGCGTGTGCTTCCATGGTTGCCGAGGCGTCATGGGCTGTCGAGGCGTCAAGGGTTGCCGAGGCGATTAGAATTTGTTCATCCGGGAATGCATCGCATATCTCTCTAGATCGCGTCCTCTTCCCTATTGCGTTCCAAACGTGATAAGTGATCGCCACTTGATTTTTGTTCATTTTCGTCCTTAATTTCAATATCAAATTCTTGTAAAAGTAATATCCAACGAATCAAACGAGGTTTAGCATCCTTTTTAGCAAATAAGTATTTGATTGCCGAATGGTCCGTATGAACAATTACCCTTGTACCAATTAAATAGGATCGGAACTTGTCAAATCCGGGTAATCTCTCGATCACGTCCACCTTGGCTTTGTCTACTTCAATTCCCTTGGATGAAATCTTATGGCCGAGCACTATTCCTTCATCTACCATAAAGTGGCATTTCTCCCAATTGAGGACTAAATCCGTTTCTTCGCATCTTGCCAACACCCTCTCTAAATTGCCGAGACAGCCGTGAAGTCATTACAAAAACCGAAAAATCATCCATGAAGATCTCAAGGAAGTCTTCGACCATGTCCGAAAAAGAGCGCCATCATGCATCTTTGGAAGGTTGCCGGGCGTTACATAATCCGAACGGCATCCCGGAAGGCATAAGTACCGTAGGGCATGTGAAGGTTGTATTTTCTTGATCTTCTGGTGCTATGGCAATCTGATTGTAACCTGAATAACCATCAAGAAAACAGTAAAAGGGTTTACCTGCAAGACGGTCAAGCATTTGATCAATAAAGGGTAATGGGAAGTGATCTTTCCTAGCGACTTTGTTTTTACTTTCTTGCACTTTCTTTTTATTTTTCTTGTTTAAAATTCAAAGGGCTAACAAACTTTGGTTTTGCATTGGTATATGACCAGGGTGAGACCGACTTCACCAGAATATCCCTTTGATCCAGAAATCGAACGAACCTTACAAAGACTTAGACGAAGGATAAGAGAAGCAATGGCAAATCAAGACGGCAATATTAATCAAGATGTTCGAGCAGGAGGAGGAGTGATTCTTGCACGAAACAGAACTATTCGAGACTATCTTGAAGAAGATCTTGATGGACTTAACCCAGGAGTTGTCGCACCCGGCAATTGTGCAAGTATACACGTCGCAAGACTGCTTTCCAACTCATTTTGGATAAGGTCGCGTTGGCCCTCAGCTTCTTCCAGCTTCTTTGATAATGATCTGATTTTATTCTTACTATTCTTGCATTTCTGCTTCCAGCGTTCTGAACCGTTCTTTAGCTGAATCATACCATTGACCCACTCTTCCTCAGTGTCACCCAGACCGAAACTCTTGAATTCAAAGTGCAGCTTCTGGTACTCGTCTTGTACATTCTTTGATTTCATACTAAGATTGTGCCTCTCATGCTCGAGCTGGTCGCGATTGTGTGCGAATTCATCTTCTGAGACACTTTTATTCTTGACTCCTAACTTTATCCCGCTTAAGTGACCTACTTCTGTGTTACCTGAACCTTGGGCTTGGTATTCACCTTCATTTGACTTTGCCCCTCGAGCAACGGCTGGCTGGCTGAAGAATCGGGGTTGTCCGTCTTCAAAATCCAAAATTCCCATTCTGATAAGATCTCGAACTCTGTCCTTCAGGGCCCTACAATTTTCAGTGTGATGACTCGAATCGCCTATATGATAGCTGCACCGGACACGCCTGTTGTAATCTTTCGGATAAGGAGGTTTTCTTGGTACAGACTTCATTGGTATGATAAGGTTCCTTTCGACAAGCAACGGAAGTAACTCGGTGTATCTCATGGGTATAGGATAATGTCTTCTGATGTCATTAGATTCTCGAACTTCCCCTGGTTTTGCCTCTGTTCCCTGGGTATCTTCCCCATATATGCTATTTGTCTGCTTCTTGAGATTGATCACAAATGGATTCGATTTGTCATATTTAACGGTGTTGTCTATTTCGGCATTCTGACCATTCTGTTCCGCATTCTGCTCCCTGATTAAATCTTTTCTGAATTTGACATGCTGCTTGCCTTTCATCATGGTATTCATCCGGTCCATCATCTCGGACATTTACTTCTTTAGTTCTTGTATTTCATCTTGTTTGTCACCAGGATTGACGCTGCTTACCGAATCTGTTCTGATGTCTTTGAATGGTTCTTCATCGGCTGTCCCCAGTCTAGTCTCGGGATGGAGTTTTGGGATTGGACCCCCTTCCTTCAGGTCAAAGAACCCTTGGTCCATCATGAACAATCTTCTATTAAAAGAGAAATCACTCGGGAATCAATGCCCCTGTGTAATGTGAATGCAATGGTATGTAAAAACAAAGCAAAAGAACACAAGTCAGTACCGGATAAAATTGATAAATATATAAATAAAATGACAAAATTAAACAGAATAAACACACAAAACAACCCTATTTATCTCGTCTAAAACCTAAGGTTATCCGCATGGCTCTAAATGGGTAGGTTTCTATGTATTCTCTACATGCAGTCTTGGTTCTAGGAGGTACTCGAATTGTCCTTGTTGTCCCCTACTAAGGGTAGCAAGGCCCCCGATCATCACCCATTATAGGCTCCTTTCAACCGGGTTCAATTCAGGGGGACCCATTCGCTTATGCCCGTACGAAGGAACGATATCCTTACGAAAGCATAAGGTACTCGAGCCCCGAAGGTACTTGCTAGGCCCATACGGGAGAACGATATCTCCACGAAAGCATTAGCGTTTCCCCCCCACTTAAAGAGACGGGTTTATATTCCATATTTTAAATGCGTTAAAATAAACGCGCAATTATGACCGAATGTTAATTTAATAGTCACTTTAATCCGGAACTTCCAATGTTAGTAAAGCGGTAATTACTTAAAAAGCTTGACTCTCATTTGTTTTTGAAAAACAAAAATTGTCCCCAGCGGAGTCGCCATCTGTAGCGATGTCCCCTTTTTATTTTTCATCGCTAATTAAAAACGAGGATTTTTGAAGGTGTGTTTGAAAGGTGTTTGTGATTTTTTAAAAATATTTATTCCATAGGGTTTTAAAAGAAACCGCATTAAAAAAATGGAGTCGCCACCGGCCACTTAGGTAGGCCGGACACCATAAAACCAGAGATTCAAAAAGACAGGGTTCGGGAGTCGGTTACGGATGGGGAAGGATTAGCACCCCCACACCGCCCAAAATTGGTACTTTAATAATTACCGCTTTATTAATATTGGATTTTCCGGATTAGAGTGACGATTATTTTAAAATTCGGTCATAATTGCGAATAAATTTTAAGGGTCCTGTTACCCGAGAACAAACGCCCAACCACTATCACTACGCTTGATACTGGCCCCGTTTACGCTCGGATAAAAGGACACCGCATTAACAATTTATATCTCGATATGCAATCTTAATGGCAAAAAAATATAAAACATGGTAAAATGTTTAAATGTAGTAAATATTGTCATAACAGAATATTAATCTAACATAGATGATATTCTAGACTAAAACATGCATATATACATATTATTCTAAATAATAGATAAAAACAACTATAATATGTCAAAATAACAAGGCAGGAATAAGTATATATAGACGAACAGATATATTAAAAAATGCATACTAGTAATAGAACATATTTCAACATATACGGGTCAACATATCGTATAAAAAGGGTAAATATACTAACATGTAGCCCTAAAAAATAAGAAAGCACACACATATAAAATACAAAATATACCATGTACGAATCAACTAAAACATAACATGCTTGATATGAGTAACCGGATAAAAACGCATGACCATTATAATCTTAATACACATATATGTAAACATAAAATACGAGTCATATACGAGAGACATAAAATTAAATAAAATAATAGAATACATCAACATATACGATTATAATACAAACATTAGTATTTATAAAGAATGCAGGACTGAAATGAAAGAAAAATAAAAGTCAGTGGCAGAAATTAAAGAACAATAATATGTAATTTCGGGACGAAATTGCGAAACAAACAAAACCTAAAAGGACCCGAACTGTAATTAGACCAAGGGGCAGACCCAAAGTGAAAAATTCAAAAACGCGGGATGGTTAAAGGCGTAATTTTACCATTCAGAAACTGATTCGGTGTAATTTAGGGACGAAATTGTAACCTTTTGAAACATCAGGGGGACTGGGATTGTGATTATACCATACGACAAGACAAAAATGAAAATGTTGAAAACGCGGTGGGATTAAGTGTGTAATTTACCCATTTCAAAAATAATAATAACTATAAAAAGCCTATTTTTAGACCGAGACCCATTTTCCCCTTCTTTGTTTCATTTTTCGGTTTTCATAACCCAAACCGTTCTTCATTTTCTCTCAAATATCCCCATGAAACCCAGAATCCGGCGGCCGGCCGCCGTGTTCTCCGCCGTCGGCCGCCGCTAACCGACGCCGGCAGGCCTCCAAAACAAACCAAAATAACCCTCTTTTGTCCTCAACATGAATCCGTGGTTGGATTCAGAGGATACATCCTTGTTTGCCCTAGATCTAGAAAATACGAGGCGAAAAAAAAATACTTTTTAAACCAAAATAAAACTACTAGGGGTCTTCCTCTCCCTTTAGTTCACCATATCAGGCTTGGAGAAGCCGAAAGGCTTATCACTTAAGGAAGAGAAGACCCACACACAGAGATGGTAAGACGACTCTCCCTTTTTTTGTTTCTGTTTTCTTCTTTCATATATGCATGTAAAAAACAAGTAAGAAAAGTACCACTGGACTTGCTTTGCTTCTTTTTTGTATTTCTGAAAAAAACTTGTTACAATACACTCTCTGTTTTTTTTTTGTTACCCCCTCCTTTTTTTGTTACAAAAGCCCCGTTTCATATATATTATTGTCCCTGTTTGTTGCAAGTTGCATCTTCTTTTCAGATCTGAACTGACACTTTGCTTGTTGTCTTGGGCATATTCTGAACGCGGGGACTGAATATCGGCGCGGTGGCGGTGTGGTCATTCTCGCCATCGGCCGGGCGTTTTTGGCGTTAGATCGGATCGATCTAACGGTCGAGATGGCTTGAAGAACGATCGGCCCTGGATGAAGCCTCGATTCGATGAGGCGGCCGATTTCGCCACGTGGAGCTCCGCAATCGAGGAGTCGAACGCGTGGATCTTACGCGCGTGGGATGTTGTCGCGCGACGTAGCGTGGACCCACGCGGCGTGGCACTCGAACGGTCCATACGTGTGGAACACGCGCTGGTAGATATTTTGGACCTCTGGTTGCATCGTGGCCGTTTGATCAGATCTTGATCCAACGGCCTGATTATTCCGCACATTGTAATTAGATAATATTCAAATTTGGGCCAACCGGGCCTTGTAATTGGATTTGTAATTGGGTGTAAATTTTTATTTGGGTTTAATATATTTAATTTTTTCATTTTGTCATTTAATAATATTAATAATAATATAATTATAACAGCAATACATACGAAAATGTATACTTAATTAATATAATATTCTAGTATACGTACGTATAATCATTAACATAACATCTATATATATATTAATCAAATACGCTCATACTCTAGATACACGCGACAACACATTCATCTAATACGTATACATACATAGATTATAATACACATGCACACACTTTATATATATTAGTAACACTCATGCAAACAATAAACATATAATATAATAAACGTACATGCAACATTAATATGTATTTACAGGTAAAAAATGAGTGATTACAACCATCACAGGCTTACTATACTCGTGGCCACTCCGTCCATCGAGTTACATCTCTTACCCAGATCACATAGCCCAAGGGTTATCTAGCCCATACTCAAAATCACACATCACATCGAGTTACTCGAGCCCACGCAACCCATCGAGTAACAATCTTACCCTGATCACATAGCCCAAGGGTATAAATAGCTGACATCTACTGTCCATACAACAACGTAAATACATACATTCCTTAATGGCCAACGAAGCCCTACTATTTTCCCCTGCTCACACAGTCGTCGGGTTACCCGTGATTACATAGCTGTCAGGTTAGGATCATATCCGGATCACTGTAGCCACAGATACATCCTAGACATACTTGGATCACAATAACAACAATCAGTCTTTTCCTAAGGTCACATAGCCAATCAGGTTAATCGATATCACATAGCCCTTCGAGTTACTTGAGCTCACACAACCCTCGAGTTGTATTTCCATATCCTGATAACATATCCCAATGATAGGTTTCAGACTGCATCCAGATCACATAGCCCGTGGACACGTTGGATATACTCGATCACATATCCCAGAGTACCCATCCCTTTATTTAAGTGCCCCTGCACTGACTCTATGACATTCAGATTTCTAACCAAGACACGTACGTTAACACATGCTCCCCTGAGCATCAATATATCTCACCGAGAGATAAAAGACATCTAGCCAACCATTACCAATGCCCCAAGGCATGACTCATTTATTACACTAATTAATATATGTCTTTAGGATTCATTTACGCCTTTCTCGTTAGATCATCTTATTATTCGAGGCAACCAGCCTATGTGGGCGTCCTTTCAGCACACACCAAGGACCCCGATCTCCCACGTAGCATTAATCGATCCACCACAGATCTCTATGGGTGATTAAACAAGCGATCCACTCAATAATTAATAAGCATTAGCCATTTATTTTACACACGGGGTTTAACTCTACAATTCTCAGCTTAGTATTCATTTTACACCCTAACAGACCCCTAAAGCCCTTTACCTCGAATTATAGAATCCCCGAACGCGAACTCAACTTTCTTGGGCAAACTGCCCAATGAGTATCGATACTCCAAGGTGAGTATCGGTACTGCCTTCTAGGTATCGATACTATCCCATGAGTACAGAAACGCTAATTAGGTTCGAAAGAATTAAACCCCAAGTCGTACCGATACGCTTCGTGCCGTACCGGTACACGTCATTAGTATTAGGATCACCCCGTATCGATCCACCCCTGTACCGGTACTCTCACATACGCGTATCGATACACTAAGTCTCTCTCAGGCAATGCAATAGTGCGTATCGTTACGCCCCTTGCGTACCGTTACGCGAAAGCGTTACTGGAATTCACCTTAGGCGAAGGGTACCGATACACGAAAAGGTGTACTGGTACGCCCCTCACAGTTCCTCAATCCCTCTCTCAACCCTCATGGTTAAGTCTCACATCCATCCTACAAGTTATTTAGAGTATAATAAGTGGTTTTCTATCCATCTCACGCATTATCAACAGCTCATCTTTGATTTACCATTAATGGGGGTTTAAAGCTCTAAAGACCTATCTCACACCCATAAACCATAAAACCAAGCAAGGCATACATTTTATGAGGCTCATGAACTATAGGAATCAGAAATGTACTGACCTCAAGCAAATATTCACGAACAAGGCAACAACCAAGCCTCTTCCATCTCTTTTTCCTTGCTCCAAGCTTTCAAACCCAACTCCCACCAATGCTGGAGATATTCCTCTTGAAAGATAGATCTTTGGGTGCTGAACAACTCCTCCTATAGCCACAAACCGAGATTCTTACTCCACACTAACAAAATATCATCTTTACCTTGAGTTGGGTGGGTTCTTGAAGGAGAGAATGATAGAAAGAAGAAGGAGACATGATGACTTCATCCTCTATCCCCCAATGCAGAAAATAAAGAAGGCATCGGCCTTTTGCCTTCTCTTGGGAGGAAATTACCCTTTTACCCTTTATTAAACATTCCTCATTCAAACACAAGCCCAACACCCAAGCCCAACAAGACATGGAAGCTCATTAAGCTCAACATCTCGACCCATCATAACCCGAACATTTGGCCCGACGTGTCGGTCCAAGACCCGGGTCAACGCCCATTGTTAACTCGAAAATCCAGGTCGTTACAATTATGCTTTTAGACTACTGTGTTGAAATCTTGAACTTAGTTACTCCACTCTAAACTTTATTAATGGTTAAACTTAATTAAACATCTATCTACAATGTTTTAAAAACCATATCTATGATAAAATCGACAGGTCCATTACTTTCTGGTTCAGACAATGGTCCAATAAAAACCATTTATTTAGCAACCCGGCCACGTGAAAGCGTGGCAATATGATACTCGTGCATTTATAAGAAGTGGGTGAATTACAATTTAGATCCCCGTTGGTTTATATATATATATATATGTTTTTAAGTATTACTTCCTAATATTTATTTATTCATTCATTTATTGTTTTTCTACATTTTACTTTAAGTCATGTAAAATTTAAAATAGAATTTTAATTGTTCATGTAACTAATTTATGCATTGTATGGAATACAAACTATTTATTTGTTTAAATAAATGTAAAATGATGTTTTTATAATTGTTTATGTGGCAAATTTTATTTTGGTCCTGATTGGTAAATAGAAGTTTGAGCCAAAATTGTAGGTTTGAGTTAAAATTAGAGGTTTGACCGATCAAATCCACTAATTTAGATGTTCGGTGAATAACGGATTGGAATTACGGGTTGGGGTAAAACCTCTAATTTTGAAAAATATGCTAATATGAGCTTTTTTAAATTAGAGGTTTTGACATTGGAGTTATAAAGACCCTTTTATCCTTAATAACAATAAAAAATCTTCAAATAACCTAAATTTAACCTTTTTTTCTATTTTAATTTTTCACTCGCACATATTTACATTGTAACATTTGTAAATTAATACTTTTTTCTTTTTATTCTCACAAATTTATATTTATATTTCAATTTAATAATTAATTAAATTATATTAAAAAAATTATATAAATAATAAATTAATATATAGATCCTTCAAATATGCTTAGTAATATTATATTAAAAATATTTTTCATAATCTAATTAATATTAATAGATACAAAATATTGATAACTAATAAACTATTCAAACAAGTATCGAATATAATCACATCCTTATATGTCATTTTGCTTGTTTAAATAATCAAACGTATAGCTATCAGTTAATTTTACCAAACACTTTTATACAATCAACTAATACAATCCGCTAGTCAAATCAGTTAATGCAATCAACTATCAACTAATGTAATCCGCTATCAACTATCCGCTAATTGTCAAACAGAGCCTTTAACTTTTGTTTTAGAGGAGTTTTTATAATGCCTTGTTTGGTAATTATTTGATAGCTGATAGTTGTTTGATTATTTAAACAAGCAAAATGATATATAAGGACATGATTATATTATATACTTGTTTGAATAGTTTAATAGTTATCAATATTTTGTATATTAATTAGATTATGAAAAATAATTTTTAATATAATATTTCTAAGTATATTTGAAGGATCTATATATTCATTTATTATTTATATAATTATTTTTAATATAATTTAATTAATTATTAAATTTAAATAAAAATATAAATGTGTGAGTGTAAAAAGAAAAAACATTAATTTACAAATGTCACAATGTATATAAGTGAGGGTGAATAATTAAAATAGAAAATGTTAATTTTAGGTTATTTGGAGATTTTTTATAATTGTTAAGGCTAAAATGGTCTTTTATAACTCTTATGTTAAAATCGCTAATTTCAAAAATCTCATATTAGCAGTTTTTTTAAAATTAGAGGTTTCACACAGTTCGTTGTTTATCAAACATCTAAATTAGTGGATTTAGCTAGTCAAACCTCAAATATTAGCTTAAACCTCTAATTTTGGCTCAAACCGTTCTTTTCCAAACAAGACCAATATATTCGATTAGAATTAGCGGATAAATAGATCCGAAGTGTCGGGATTAGGGACGCTAATTGAGTTGAGTAGCTCGAGCTCGATTTGATTAAAACTCGATCAACGTTCTATTCTAGTCCAAGCTCGACTCGGGATCTTAATAAGCCGAGTTTTAGGCTACCTCAAAATAAATAAATAAGAAGTTTGAATGATAGTTGAAAATTATAGAAAAGATCGTGACTTATTAATTTACATATACATGTTTTTAAATTTCCAAAACTTTATGTATTTACCGAGCTTAATGAACAACACGTTTTTTTTAAACAGATACGAGTCAATTAAATTTTATTGAATTTATCGAGTAACGAGTCAAGTCGAATACTATTCAACTTACTACTGACTGGCTCCATAAATACTTAGTCGAGATTCGAACTCATAGAGAATAAAAAATTTAATCTCCCATCGAACGAAAGGAAAAAAGGGCCAAGGGAAGAGTTCTTGATTTGGATCCCTAACTTTGTCTCTGTATTCTCTTTACCCCACACTTCCTTCAATCCAGGTAGTTCTATTTCAATTTTATTTTTCTATGTAAAAAACAAAACCCTAATTTTCCCCTGAAGTTCCTCAGCTTAGCATAGAGCCCTAGAAATTATCTGACTTCGATCGTAATTAAGCTACTATTGTTGATTCAATATTTGGAATGATTTGGATTCGGGAGGTGCTAAATTTTGCGTAAATATCTGCTCGGTCACATCTCCAAAATGAGATCGTGTCTCGTTTAGGCAAATTCCGGGAGGGAAGATTTTGGGTACTTAATATTGTCATATTTTTGTCACTGTTTGGCTTTTATGGTAGATTTACCTGAATCAAAGAATGGAATAGCCTTGCACAAGCTTTTTCTTCATTTATGTTAGCTGGGGGAGTTTTGAATTAGCTTTCTGTTAGGGGTTGATTGACGATGATGATGCAATGATTATAGAGCATTGGGAACTTTGATGGTTATACGATGTATGGGAATTGCTTAGCATTTTTCAGAATTTTGAGCTCTTGAGTAGTGAATTTCATTGGGAGCAGCTAGATTGAAAAGTATTTGTTAGATACTCATCTTTGAGATTTTTGCAGAAATGAGCTTAGAAAATGAACGACATTCGTTAGATCAGCCTGTGGAGTTTAGTAAGGAATCTCAAAAGTAATTTACTTTCTCACGACTGAATAATTTTGTTTTATTTAAATGCTTTGCTTATGTTTTTGGGTGAGTGATGCTGATTGCCCATACCCAATTTGCTTTTTAATAATCCAGGAAATCGAGAATTTCCTATACCAGAGAATTTTTGTTATCATTGAGGGAACTGGATGCTTGCAAAAAGTTACCCTCGGGATTCGATCAATCAATTTTGAGGTTAGATTTTCTTTTTTATGGTCATGAAGTTTTTTTTTTTTTAATTAGAGGAAAATATGAAGATGAAGTGGTTCGGATCTTTCTTTGGTATTGATTGCTTTATTATATGGTTGGAGCAGTGAGTTTGAGGATACATCACAAGATCGGCAAAGAATTCCTGGAACCTTATCTGGTTATAGGCATAATGAATATGGTACTTCGCCGCCAACAGGAGGGGATTCGGGTAACTATTCTCGGGGAATTCATGGACGGTGGGACACTCGACCCAGTGGAAGGATTGATAGAGATATCGATTCCCAATCTGATCGGGACTCGGGTAATGTTTATGAATTGTTTGATTTATGTTTTCTGCTTATATGGATTGCTTTGTGCATTATGCATTCTCTTAATTGATGTGGTAATTCACTTCATTGTCTCGAGGATGTTTAACAATGCCATTCTTGAGTTGGTTATTGCATACAGCAACTGACAAATTGTACCATCTTGCAAGTTGAATGACTCTATTGATTGACAGATCCTGGAAGACGCTTTGGTAATCAATCCCGGTGGCAAGGTCCTGAACGTGACGGGCTTCTGGGAAGTGGTTCTTTTCCCCGACAATCTGGATATCGAGCTGGAGCATCAGCTCCAAAGTTCCGAGCTAATGATCAGTACCATCTAAATAGGACTACTGAACCGTATCATCCACCCCGCCCTTATAAGGTACTATTATTCACTAGTGCTGCTGACATCATTGGGAGCAGTACCGTGATGGCAGTAATATTCTATTTAGTGTAGAAGTGTATTAGGTACGGAGTAGCAATTGAAATACTGTTTTAATGGATGTTAATTATCGGTGCTGATATTTTAACAGGCTGCACCCCATTCAAGGAGGGAAACTAATGACTCTTTTAATGATGAAACTTTTGGTTCCACTGAGTGCACTAATGAAGATAGAGCGGAAGAGGAAAGAAAGAGGAGAGGTAGTTTCTCTGTCTAGAAGATTTCCTGCTGATTCTTGTTTATTTTGTTTGTTATAGTTTCTTCCTCTATTCTGGTTTTGTTATCAATAAATTAATTTAAACCTAAAGCATGATGGTTTTCCTCTTAGCTTCCTTTGAATCATGGAGGAAGGAAGCTTTACAGGAGAAGAAGATTAATTCCGAAAGGCCGAAAGGTGACTTTGATATTTCTGAATTGCTAGTGGACTCCAAAGACGATAAAGGGCTTCCAAATACAAGCAAGGAATTAAAAGAACCTATGGCAGCATCAAATATTGATTTTGACAAATCTTCCCGTCCCTCACAAACTCCTGCATCCAGACCACTTGTTCCGCCTGGGTTTGCAGGCCCAATTTTGGAACGGCATTTGGGAACCAAAACTTCAAACCACTCCCATCCTTCACAGGTAAAAGTTACCTTTGTTTTCAGCGATTAAAACACCTTTATAATGTCTCTTGTACCTTTTGGTATGTACTATGTGCTTTGGGTAGAATTTCAATCATCAGTTCACAAGTTCTCCTTTTTGCCATCACATGATCTTGGACTGTTACTTATGTTTAATCTTCATGTACTGGCTACTTGTAGTTTTATTCTTATAGCATCTTAACAATTGAAATTATGATAACTGGAATGAGTTGGGAATCCATGAAGTAATGGAAGGGAATTTTTGTATTTTCCATTATTTTGGTCAGAATAGAAGAAGTTTATCACTTAAGATCAGTGCACAAAATTGACATATTTATTACATAACTGAAATTCAGTGGGAACATAGTGGGGGAAGACTTCTATTTTTCTATTGATTCTTTCGGATTTGACTCGCACGTGCATCTAGAGTTTTATACTTCGTAGATGTCTATATATATCAGCCAATATTACAAAAACTGAGATATAGGTGAAGATGACATCATTTTTAAAATCCACTTATTTAGAACTCTAGATTTTGCAAAAGGTGCATTGTACACTGCTTTAAAATGTTATTGTTATTCCTGTTTGGATTGATTAAAGATGAGGTATGTTAGCTGCTGGTCGCTGCTTGCATGTGGTTTCCACTTGGTCATTGCACTTTACATATATTGTTTAACTCAAAGTTGATGTTATTTTAGGATAAAGCTTGTTTCAAATATACGACTGATATTGGGTCTCATATTTGTCACACGTTCTTGGAATTTCTTCTGTAATGCTTTTCTAGGTTGCGAGTCCTGAAATTGAGGCCAGCCTTACAGATGCGAAAGGCATCCTTTTGTTGAATGGGACTTCTGATGGTGATCTTTTGGGCAAACATTCTAAACAGCATGTGGAGAAAACTTTGCATGAGCAGCAGCTTGATAGTACGAGCATCCATCTTTTAGCTGATAATAAGAGTGGGAAGGCTTTGAATATCTCATCAGCTTTAGATAAATCCAATGAGAGATTAAGTGTGGATTCTCAGTTATACAAGAGTTCTGGTATCTCTGAAACCTTTGAAGTTCCAGGGAGCGCTTCAGTTACAGAACCTGATTCCAAGAACTTGCTAGTGGATAAACTTTTGACTAAAACCAACCAGGATGGTCGTTCAGCTTCTATTCTAGACAAGCTTTTTGGCAGTGCTCTTACACCAAACGAAGGTGGCTCCAGTAATTTCACTGAGGTATTATTTTGATTTTAGAGAAAATTGCATTCAAACTCATGTATATGGAAATGCTGAAAGACTTGTTAATTGATCTTTTCTTACTCCATTAATGTAATTGAAAGTAGGTTGTTCATTGAACTATACATCTTATTTATGTGTGGTTTTCTTTACATAAACTATTTTAATCTTTTTGCTTCCAGTTTTCTTTGAAATATTTAGCAGTGTTTAATGTATCTTGTTCTTTCTTCAGCATAATGACAACAAACCTGATGAGATACTGGCCCCTGACACTTTCCATTCTTCTAAGTTTGCCCATTTGTTTCATGAGGAAGGTTTGTTGGCATTTATTACAACTTATCTAGCTTATGTGAATTTCTGTAGGTCTCAAGGAATACAATAAGCTGATATTCATCCTTTAAAATTGTTGTTGCAGAGAATAAAAAATCAACAGATGATCTTTCAACTGGCAGGCCAAAAGACTTGCTCTCATTAATTCAGGGTGGTGAAAAAGGTGTTCCCATTGTTTCTGATGAGGTAGTTACTGCGCATGTAACGCCGAACTTTCCATTCCAAATCCCTGGACTTGCAGACGGGCATGTTGTATCAAATTTGACGTCTCCTGGGATTGGAAACTCTGAGCAATCATGCAATACTAACGATCTTAATAAACCAACCGCAGTTCCTGCTGTCCTCACATGTGAGGATCTTGAAAAATCAATACTGTCGGAAAGTATTGAAAATGATCCAGTGCTGCCTCCTGCAATTGAAGGCTGGAAAATTGCTGATGCTCAAACTGAGAAGCAAGAAGTTAAAGTCGATGATCATGCATCCCAGCATCTTCTTTCATTGTTACAGAATAAAACAAGTATGAAAAGTGTAAAATCATCTACCAGTCTAGACATCAAGTCTTCAGAAAGAGTACAAAATATCGAAACAAGTTTTGACTCCGCACCTCGTGACTCTATAGAGGTGAATGCAGAAAATGCCTCCAGTTCAGGGAAGAGTCTAACTCTTGAAGCACTTTTTGGAAGTGCTTTCATGAAGGAACTACAATCAGTTGGAGCTCCAGCTTCCATTAACAGGGGCTCAATGGAGTCTGCAAGAGTTGATGTTCTGGAGTCTAACAGGCTTCCTCTTCATGTCACGGATGACAGTGTTCTTCCTTCCACAGTTCACGTTGGGTCAAACAGGACAACTTTTGAAACAAATATTTTACCATTTTCTCAAAGAGAGCAGATTAGATCTGATGGCATTGAAGAGCATTTCTTAGGATATAATGATACTCTGTCTGCTGCGGGATCATCACATCTCCGAGCTGAATTAGGGCCTAGACTTGGTACTCTTGATAGACCCACAGAAATTCAGCTTCCTGAAGAGGACATTTTGATTGGCGGCAGTAATCCTTGGCAACTCCATAACTTCATGGCTGGTAATGTTAAAGCAGGGCAATTCCCTTCCCAAGAGACACCAGTTGATGTTGCTGAGAAACTTGCGGCTTTAAAGGGTGTCTTCCGGGATGAAAGAGCTGTTGTAGGACGGCAAGAAGGTCCATCTTTTCTTCCCGGTCTCTATGATATGAGGGAGCCAGATCTTCTATTTCATAACCGAAATGTCCAGCCATCTTCCCCACAGCTTCATCCTCAATTGAATCATGGAGGTTCTTTGATTCATTCATTAGATTCTCATCCTTCTAACATCAATCCTCTGATGAAGTTCATGGCTCCAGAAGGCATCCTTCGTCATGAAGCAGCCCCAAATAATCAATTTCCTGCAAGTATGCATCACCATCCTTTCCATCACCCTGGCAGTGGACCAACTGGATTCGATCCTCCAATGCATCATCCTATGTCACAACAAATGCCTACGCCTGGAAACTTCTCTCCACCCCACTTGCAACAAGGATTTCCCGGCGGTGCGCCATTGCCGCCTCATATGGACATACATGAAGTGAATCCAATGCATGGGTTTCCATTTGGACATGGCCAACGGCAGTCCCAACCCAACTTTGCTGGTCTCGGAATGCCTCCAGGTAAAGTAATTAATGTATATCTTGTTTCTTCTTCGTTCTTGCCAATTTCAAGTTTGTAAGACATGTCCACCCATTCCATTCTTGGAAATGCCTACAGTTTATATAATTGACTAACGCCGGCTTAAGTTAAATTTAGAAACTATGATCATGGTCATGCCAAAACCATTTACTCAACCCCACTTTTAGCTTAAAAAATGAAAGATTAGTATATTGAATGGCCTTTTTCCTGCAATATCGTGTCACTACATCTCTTTGTATCAATAACATGTGAACTTACTATTACTGTAATGATCATGTATTCATGCTTCAGATTTTATTTGCCAATAATGCATATATATGCATTTTGTTTGATATTGCAGGTCATGATGCTGGCAGCGGGAGCCGTCATCCAGAGGCATTGCAAAGGCTTATTGAGATGCAGCTCAGATCAAGCTCAAAGCAGACGAGCCCTTTCGGTGAGGCTGGCAATAGCCAAGGGATGTATGGTCAGGGTCATGGCCACAATCCAGAGCTGGACATGGGTTTTGGGTATAGATAATGGATTTTTGATTAATAGTTTTGTTTGATCGCAATGTATTGATTCGTTTGCTCAAATTTGCTACCCCCTGAGTTGAGAATGGGTTCGATGTTCTTCATTCAGTAGGGATTACTCTGGATTACTGTAATTAAAAATGATTTTACTTGAAATTAGGCTTTGGTTGCAATTCTTCTTTCTGAAATTAATAATGTCCATTTTACAGGCAGCTCTCACTTGCAGAGTAAGCAACAAACTGAAAACGATTGAACTGGAATTTCACCATTTAAATCTATGTTTTGTGCATTAGGCCTTTGAGTTCAATTATCCAGCATTTAAATCAACATGGATTGCTCTAGAAATCATGCATCAAGCTAATGCACTTAAAGGCAACTGTAAACGTGAAACTTTGCCTTGAGAGAGGCTTGATCAAATTTGGAAACAATACATGTATATAAAACTAAAATGAAACATGTATTGTGTTTAGATAAAGCAGAGAACAGAGCATGGAGCCAAAAAGAAAAATAAGTCAAATTCAAACAAAATGTTGAAAATTTTACTATTCATACATTTGGAAGCATACATATACATGTATAAAAATAAATTGAAAATTAAAAGCCAATTCAACAAAATGGACAAAAAGCTTCTTTTTAAGTTGTGTTTGGTTAAATGCTAGACCCATTGGGGGGGGGGGGGGGGGGCTGTATCTATTTGTAAAAATCAGGGAGTTTTGGTTGGTTAAGTTTTATTTCGATTAATTAGTATAATAATTTTTTTCAAAGGTGATTAGTATGATTAAAAGAAAGAAATTATACAGAATTAGAAGGGTCTTTGGTCACAGTCAGTTTGCGCAAACTGGACCTGAACACTGAAATAGAGCCAATACCACGCAAAACTAGCCCAGAAAATTAATCTGCACGCACCTGAAACTATGACTGTACTTCAGGAAATTAATCCCACGCATTAATTTGATCCGTCACTCTTGAGATACCAGCCTTCATTAATTTATCAGACTCAATGTTACAGACTATCGGGATGTGTCTTATTACCCAATCATATAATTATTATTATTATTATTTGATTAATTAATGAAGAGTTTTTACATTCTAAAGATAAACGTAAAAATTTAAACCAGTACAAGTTAAAGAAAACATAAACATTAGATATCCAATTCATATTTTTTTAAAAGAAATTGAGCCTCGTTAAAATTCCTTTATTATTAAGTTTGAAAGGAGTTCGATCTAGATCAGCGGAAGGGGAAGGGGAAAAAAAATGCACGGAATATAACCAGAAAACACAAAGCATGGGAAACCTTCGATACAATAGAGCTAGAGAACCATGTTGATCAGCTCACATGACCAATGTGGATACAAAGCATACCAACTGCGATATGTAAAAAATTAAATGAAATTAAAATAGTTTAAAACTATGATTCAAAATACTTTTTTGGCTTAATGACTCTATTACCTTAAATTATGTATTTTTTTGAGTTAGTCCTTAAAGTATTTTTCGGGACGATATGTCCCTAACTAAAAATCGTGACTTCATATGTCTATTCCGTTAAAAAAATTCTCACGAGCCACATGTCATTTTATTAACAAAAAAAATAAGTTTAAATAAAAGGGGTGAATTGCACATTAGGTATGCTAGATTTTATTTTTTATTATTTTAGTCCCTTATATGAATTGTTCATATAAGGAACTAAAATATAAAATCAAACCCCCATTTGAACGACCATTTGGTGCACAGACAGAGACTCCCCCCCCCCCCCCTTCTTATCTGTATCCTTTTACTTCAAGGGACAACCAAGTGAAGCAATTGAACTACCCCTAACATAATTTAAATATAAAATCAAACCCCCATTTCTCTTTGTCTTTTAAATCTCCCCTCTGTTTTCAAATAATTCTGACCTTGAAAACTCCTTTTTTACTGATAGGATGGGGTCTGCTGAGAGATAAAAAAAGAGAGTTCCGCTGTGGAAGAAAGCCATTGTTCATTTCTCCTTATGTTTCGTTATGGGGGTTTTCACAGGCTTTGCTCCAACCGGCAAGGATTTGATTTTTTCTACCCATGTTGCCGGATGATAAATCACAGAGTTCAACTCAGCCTGTGAACCAATCAGTAACAGCAGTGGTACATAGCAGTAACGTTAACCGAAGTTTGAGAGCCGAAACACCGGTTCCGGTCCGGCACGGCAAAGTCTAACGAGCTAGAGAGTTCGTTCACGAAATCAAGCTGCTAACCGGGAGACTATTAATTGTTGTTACACCGACCAGCACAAAAGGTCAGTTTCAAGGTGTGTTCTTGAGGAGGCTAGCGAATACCATACGCCTGGTTCCTCAACCCTTGTTGTGGATCGTGGTGGAAGCCTGGAAGGGCAATCGGAGTCGAACGAGGTATCGGAAATACTTAGGAAACCAGGCATTATGTATAGGCATTTGTTGGGGGCTTTTTCAATTGACTTGTAAAACGAACTGCTTTGACCATTTTCATTTTACCGAGCGAAAAGTTTAAACAGGGGAGAAGATGAGTTCATATAAGAGACTAAAATGAACTAAAAAAATAAATTTAGTACACTTAATATGCAATTTATCCCTTTTATTTAAGTCGATTTATTTTTTTTATTAATGAAATGACACTTGTAGATTTTATATACAGTTTAAACAGAGTAGAATAAAATTGATGTACTTTTTAATTTTAATTTGAAAAAAGAAATATGGCGAGGAAATGACAGTTCGAGCATTTTGTATACAGAGTTTTGTGGAGCGAACAAATTAAAACACTGTGGATTTTACCAACTGGCGGGAACACATACACGTGGATAAATATGTGGTCGCTCGACAGAGAGAGCAGGACAAGTGGCCAAGTTTAGGCTAATTCGGTATATTATTATTTATTTAAAATAATTTAAATGACACTGCTACTTCAACCATGTCTTTTTTTTATATAATTTATATCTATTTTATAATTTCGTGGTTGTTTTTCTTAGTAATATCGTTTTTAAAATTTGAATATATATTTTTCTTTGAACAATTTATCCGTAATGTGTATATTTTATCAAATAGCTAAAAATAAATGAACTAATACTATCTATTATTTTGATTTTAGTGTTTTTAATATGATTCTATGATCGTGTTTGTCATATTTTTAATTTTTAATAGAATTCACGTATATATTGTAATAATAAACAGAAACAACATTACGTCCGCATGTCAAGTAAGAGAGTTTTTTTTAGAATTGAAATCAATTATACCATCCATGCATTGGAAGCATGCATATATACACAAATAAAGTTGAAAAATAAGAGTCAACTTAAACAAAATGGAGAGAAAAGGCAGTTGGCGATCTAAGCTTTGGAAGAAAGAAGTAATGGCTGTGGAGAATTATAATAAAGTTGGATAAGAAAATTAAAAGAGCATTGAAAAAAAAAACCATACATACAATACAAGTGGACCTCAACCTCTCAACTCAATGGGCCATCCCGACGTTATGTGTTATATAGGCCGGCTAAGCCACCTTTTTACCTTTTTGGTTTTCCGATCTATAGTAATTATGAGATAATAAAGTTCGACTTTACTTGAAAAAAAGATTTTTTTGTATGACGTGAACAAAATTGATTTGATTTAAATTATAATTTTATAAATTCGATTCAAAAAAATTTTAAATAAAATTTGAGTTGTAAAATAAACTTAAATAACTCAAAATTTTTATTCATTAGTACATCTATTTTTAAATTCGAGTCGAATCTTTTAACTCTATCTGATATATGTATATGTATATTGTATATAGTTATAAAAATCCTTTTAAATTATAATAAATTAGTACCATATAATTACAATTAAATTTTAATATAAACTTGAACAATTTGAATAGACTTAAATTTTATAATTTAACTAAAAAATTTAAATTATAAAATATGACTAATTCAACTAACTTAAAACATTTTTATTCGTGTTGATCGAGTAGAATAACACAGCTAGAGACTCACCATGGAAAGCTGAGAATACATGGGACAAAGTAAAAGCTACTGCCCTCATATAACGAAACGATAGCTTTATGTCCTTGTACCTAAATCACATCAATATTAAATAAATATTTTCAAAGAGCCGAGCTGACTCGGTTCATAATTCAAGTATTTATTATGATGTGACAAGTTGACATTATTTACAAAGCTTTCTTTGAAGTTGTGTTTGGTCGAAATGATGTTTTGTCAAATGCTCGGGGCTGCTGTATCGATTTGTACAAACTATGGGAGTTTTTAATTTTTATACTTTTATTTCGATTAATTCAAGTTGATGATTTTGTTTTAAAATGCTAATTGGGTTGTAATAAGTAAAAAGGAAAAAGTGAAGGTGGCAGCTTTGATATTATACTCGAATGTCTGAAGAATCGGTAATATGGTGTGGTTGTGTCGTATCTTGTGGTGGTCCTCCACATTTCTCTTTCTGGAATTCTTATGGTTCAAACTTCAATAAGCTGTTAATTAACGGCATCAGCGTGCACCCGAGCTTACGTCTTCCATGTCAGACCAATTGAACTCTCTAGTAACACAAAGGCTTAAATAAAAAAAGAGAGGATTAAAGTACATATCTTTTGAATTTAAAATATTTAAAGTATATTTTTTATAAAATTAAGTGCCCAAAATTTTAATTGTTATAATTTTAGGTGTTTGACCGTTAAAAAATGTTAAAAAAGTTTTTAACCAATTAATGTTTAGCACATCACACTAATTTGATTTTTTAAAAAAATTAAGGAAAAAACCTAAAATTTTCAATTTTTCATAAAATCATGAAATTTTACAATTTTTAAAAAACAATTCTTAAATCCCTAAAAATTCCCAAACCTCCAAACCGTAGCCGCTTCTTCCACTGATCGTCGCGACTAAGCACACCCCTTTAGTTGCTAGACTTAGGCAGTCATTTCCTCCAATACGGCGTCGCCAAAAATAACAAATAGTGTGCCAGTCAAATGTCGAACGTCGAACGTCGAACGCGAAATCGAAGTTCAGCCGGCACGCCGTTCGCTATTTTCGGCGACACCATGTTGGAGAAAATGACCGCCTAGGTCTGACGATCAAAGGGGTGTGCTTAGCCAAGGCGATTGGCGGGATTTAGGGACTGTTTTGTAAAAATTTATAGGGATTTAGGGACTGTTTTGTAAAAATTGCAAAATTTTGGGATTTTATAAAAAAAAACTATTTTTTATAAAAATTATTTTAATTTTGAACAAAAATAAACATGTCACGGGTCAAACATTAATTGGTTAAGATTTTTTTAACACTTTTAACGGTCAGACACCTAAAATTGCAAACATTATAAACTTTAAGTACCTAAAATTATAACAGTTGAAACTTTGGGTATCTATTTTTACAAAGAATACTTTAGACACCTAAAGTTCAAAATAAGTATACTTTGGGTACTTATTTTTTATTTAAGCCTAACATAAATAAATATATACCATAAGAAAACACAAATATTAACAATACCTAATTTTATAATAAAACATATAGAATTTGAAGAAAAAATCGAGACAAAAAAAAATATATTTTAAAATATTTTTTTATAACTCTAGTTCTTTCATTAAGAGTGTTATATATATCTTATCACCGTGCAATATTTATTGTAGTTTGGATTTGTAAAGTAATATTATGAATTTAAGCGGTTTATATGTTGAAATTAGCTATAAAATAACTTCATTTGATTTAAACATTTAATTCAATCCCACTATGAATATAATCGGAACTAACTACAATTATCGGACATTAAGATATTGGATAAATTAAATATGCCACAAATGATTATTGAAAGTTATAGAAATTTCAATGCGATACTTTGTTTACTAGTAACAACTTTAACAATAGCCGCTTGCTTTTTTTTATTTAATCAGCGACGACATTAGTTTTCGCATTGGTTGTCGACCTTCAGTTATTCATATTTCATTTGTTTTTGTTTGTTTTTCTTATTTTTTTCTTTTTTTGCACATTTTGTTGTGTTTTTTTCTGCCTTTTGTAGCACGTTTTTTTGTCTTTATGGTACGTTTCCGTCTTGTGACACGCTTCTATAGTTACTTTTGCAGGTTTTTAGTGTTTGTACAATGACCCTCACATCGTTTTGTCTTTGATTCATGTTTGTTGGTGGACAATTAGAGTTTGATCCCCTTTTGAGTTGGTTACGATGTAATCTATAGCAAATCGTCGTTTTTGAGAATAAGCGTGAAAGGTTGTTGTCGATTTTGGAAATTTATTCTAGTTCGTGTTTTGACAACTCTCCATGGATCCTTCCTACAATGGACCGTAGAGATTTTCTTTGGTGCAAAGAGGAAATGTCTGATCTGACTGGTGCAACGCTTATCTTTTATTTTTAGATCTATGATTTTTTTTGTTGCTCTTTTGGATGTTCTAAAACTTCTATTATATTTATATTCTGATTTTATTTTATTTATCAATAAAACTGTCTGGTTAATGTGTCAAAAAATTACGACCAATAAAAATTTGGTGTAATAACAAGACACATTAATTTTTTGAGGAAAAAATTTAAATTTAAACTTTAAAAATAACATTGTTAAGAGAAAAGGCTACAAATTTTAAACGTAAACCATCAAATAAACATATACATCGCAAAAAAAAAAAAAAACTCCCACAAATAAGCATGCTAAATGCAGCCAATATATTTTATACCTTCAAACCCTTTGAATATTGACCCACCGCTCATATCACTAGTAGTAGGTTTGAGGGCTGAACTTCATGGAGAGTAGGTAAGGGTTGAAATTTAATTTATTTTATAAATTATAATATGAGGAAAAAACGAATCAAATATAATTGAATTTAAATCTTATACTTCTTTGGGATTTCTCGAATAATTGAATTTAAGTTAAACGAATAAAGCAAAAATCAATGTCATTTTAACTATTAAAATAATTGTTACGAGAATGATTTATTAATGAAAATAATGTAAGAAATAGATAATAAGATGTGCTGCGTTTAATTGTAACGTAGAAATTTGACCGGTAGAGACCACGTCCCGACTAGAGGCCCAAATCCGCGACTTTCCGTGCCATCAGTTTTTGAAATTATCAATATTGTCAAATACGTGAGAAGTTACTTTCACGCGCCACGATCTGCAGTGCAAATAATTCACTCCCGTGGAGTAAATAATAATACTAAAAGATGTCGTCTGCGTACACCTGAGTGGGATCCACTCCTAATAAATTACCTGCGATCGAATTGTACAATATTCGAGTATAATATAAAACAAATATATTTGGCCAGTTGGCCAAGCTGTTCATTTTTCTTTTCTCATTTTTTTAATTCATGGGTTATACACCCACCAAGAGCACCCTCTTCCATTCTCCTCTAGGTAAAATTAAAATTCTTATAATTAAAATTTATTAAAAAAATTTAAATACAAATAAACTCACACACATTTACAGATTGAATAATGAGTAGATTATATCTTGTATAAAAAACTAAATATAACCTTAAATAGAGCAAGCACATTTAATTAATTAACTAAATTGTTAATTTTTGTTTTCTCATATTTTTTTAGGTCATAAGTTTTAGACCTACTAAAAGCGTTATCTTTCTCGAATTAAAATTAAGATTTATTAAATATATATGTAACCGTAAACATTAAAGAAGGAAAAAAAATTGAGACAATGGTGTGGTTACAACTCCCCCTTCAGTAGCGTGGAGGTGACTCAGACAGCGATACTTTGTAGGGAAAATACTGCTTTTCCTTCATATTTCATCATCATCTTCCTCTCTCGTTCTTATAAACTCCCCATCCATGCCCACTTGTTTTCACTTCTCTCCATTTCAGCCTTATTAGTGCTCCATCTCCTTTTATCTGCTCTGCCTTCTTCTTTTTCTTTTTGGATTTTCTGGTTTTCTCCCTCTGTAATCTCTCCGAAATTTTCAGTCTTTTTCAACCCCAGCATTATCCCATTTTCCCTGCCTTTTTATCCCTCTCCATTCCTTTTCTATTTCGTACACATTCTCTCGAATCATCTCTGTTTTTGTGTTTCTGCTTCTCTGTAATACCCTAAAAAAAACTAAGGTTCTAACTTCTAAACACAAATGAAGGTCTGCTTACTATTTTGGGATTCTCTTTCTGTTTATGACTAAATTATCTGTTTTCCTTTTCTGGGTTTTGATCCTTTTGTATATACTTTTGATTTGTGTGTGTTTATACGTATACATTGAAAACTTTTTGCTTTTAAAGGAAATCTAAGGGGCTTTTTGTTGATGGGTTGTTCTTAATTCCATTATGATTCTTCTTCTATACCAATTCCTAAGAATAATAAAAAATGATTACTTTGATGGACCATAGAACTCAAGGGAATCTCTTTCAGTGAACCAAAACAAAAAAACAAAAAACTCACTATTTTGATGATTTGTTTAGAAATTTATAGCTTCAAGGCAGTGAAATTTCGCATCAATTATATAACCTTACATGTTAATTATAAAAAGCAGAGATGATTCTGAACAAATCTCTTGTATTCAATTGCAGAAGGTTGTGTTGAAGCTGGATTTGCATGATGACAAAGCCAAGCAAAAAGCTTTAAAGACGGTCTCAACTCTTTCAGGTAAGCTTTAATTTTAACCAATTTCCTTAATCTGTTTAAACCATATGTGTCTTTCTCAGAATTGCATATGAAAAAGTTCTTTTTTTTAACCCTTTTTTCTAGTTCAGGTTTTTCCAATTTGGTGAGCAGAACATGTAATTTTGCCTAAAGCAAGTTCTTTGCAGACAAAGATTTTAGCATAAAAACCAATTGATGTGACACTGCATAAAGAAAATTATCATTAAAGTATTGCTTAATGTATTTGGTATGCGTAATGCGTTTGAACCTTAACCGAGACTGTTCGGATTCTTCATTTTTAAGAATCTTAAAGTATTCGTGTTTAACATTTAAGTCTGACTCGTCTTTCCGCTGTATCGAACACTTACACTCGAATTCAAGTAACATAGATTCTGTCTGTTGTTAAAATTTATCTTCTGCCGATGCTTATGCAAAGAGGGGGTGCTTTTGTTTTTAACTTTATATGTGAATCCTAGGTGAAAGCACAGTAAAATGATCGAGTGTTTTGGAGAAAGAAGAGAACTTGTCATGTCATATTCTTCTTCTTTTGAGCTGGCCTTGTAAAACTATTGATTTCTACTTTTGATTTAACTTGCCAGGAATTGATTCCATTGCCATGGATATGAAGGCAAAGCAATTAACAGTGATCGGCACAGTCGACCCCGTGAACGTGGTGAGCAAACTGCGCAAGTACTGGCCAACCGGCATAGTATCGGTCGGTCCGGCAAAAGAACCGGAGAAGAAAGAGGAGCCAAAGAAGGAAGAAGCAAAGAAAGAAGAGGGAGAGAAGAAAGAAGAAGGGGAAAAGAAAGAGGAGAAGAAAGAAGGGGAAAAGAAAGAAGAAAGCAAGGAAGAAGGGAAAAAAGAAGAGAAGGCACAGCCACCAGCAGACCCTGTGTTGGAGCTTGTCAAGGCATACAGAGCATACAATCCTCATATGACCACTTATTACTATGTTCAAAGCATGGAGGAGAACCCAAATGCTTGTGTTATTTGTTGAGGGGCAAGAAAATATTGCTTCCCTCTCAAATTGGTGATGGAATTGAATATCATCAATGAGAACATATAACACCTTTGTATATATATGGTGATATGCTTCTTTAAATCCTTTTCTTTTGTTCATCATGTATAAGTAATGTGTTTTGTGTAGAGACCAGATTGAATAAATGAAATTTTGGAATGTGTTTTGAATCCGTAGTGGCAGGTTCGCAGAGTACGAACGACATTTCATAAACTTATCTCAACTCATGTGATGAAGCAAAAACATTAATTTGCAGCATTGAAAATTTTGGGGTACTTTTGTTTGATGAAAAGCAATAGCTTCACATGTTTGACAACTCCATGACCATGGTGGGACATTGGAATTCTTATTTGCAGATTTCTTTCCAGCATTTTTTTTACGTGTTTTATTACAATCTGTTGTAATATGTCAATGTTCATTTATTGATTTGTGGGTCTTTTACTAATGGATCCATCAAACAAAATCTCCTACGTAAAAACTGAATGGTCCCTATGCATTGGTCGGTTCTTTAAAGTAATCATTGTTTTTTTTTCCTGGTCTTTTTCTCTCTCTTCTCAGAGTTTAGCAGCCATTGATTGTTAGCTGGAAAGCATAAGGTCTGCTGTTTTACTGTCATGTAATTTTCTGTCTGAAAGGCCCGTACTTTGAGTGAATCTATAGTGCAACTCCTTAATTTAAGATTAAAAAAATATAATTAAAATGTTAAAATATAAGTAATTTAAAATATTATCCACATAATTAAAATATTATATTATTTTTAATAAATATTTTAGGTTTGTGATAATTAATAAGTTTTAAAATTTGTCATGAAATCAAAAATTAGGCTTGGAAACTTGTTGAAAAACCACAAACATAAAATTATATATATATTTTTTATAACGTTACAGTTATGTGGTAACATTTTAAGTTTCGTGTTTTCTAACATTTCAGTTGTGTCATTTTTAGCTTTAAATTAAGGACCGCGCTATAGATTCACCCCATACTTTAATTAAGAAATTAAATCATTAAAAAACCATTAGTTCATTAATTTTATATGTAAAAATTAGTATTAAGTTCATGTATTTATCAATAGTTAGGTTGATTTTTCAATATTTGTGAAGTATAAATTGAAATTTGACACATTAAAGTTGAAGAGTTAACTTCTCATTTTTCATCGACGAAATTTATAATTAAACCATCCAAAAAAATAAAAAAAAATGTATAGAACAAGCTATACGTAATTATAAAATTATATATTAATATGAAATAATGCACCAATCGTCACAATTTATTTTTCCAGTAAAAAAAATATTTTCCTATTAAATCTAAAAGCTTGAAAATCTCGTGTAGTTCCAATAACTCTAATTCTTACATAATATCCGTTAAGAATCGAGTGAGAATTATTGTTTTTTTAACTCAAAACTTGTTGCAACAAAATGCTTCTTGCATGTATCCATTACCATTACCAAAATAATCAAAGCAATGTCGAATCTCGAAGAACAGATTTTTCACGTGGAAAAACACAAAGAATTGAATTTGTTTAGATGCGTGAGAATTAAGATAATGATGATGATAAGCGCGAATCTAAGATAAAACCCCAGCAATGTTGGAGACGTGAAAAACGAGTAAAGATAAAACAAAAATTCAAAGCAATGTCAGTCAAATTTTCAGCACTCACATCAATAATTACAGTCGTGGACAGCTATTTAAATCCCTCACTCTCACGTTAGCTCTGCTCTGTTCCAGATATGCCAATGCTCTAAATAAGCCCCCAAAACATATAATTAACAAGCACACACGTATAAGGACGAAGCTACTTGAGTGACAGAAGGCTCTTGTTCCTCCGCCCATTTTACCTTTATTTGTATATATACTTTAGAAATCGATTATTTATGAATTTACTTTCTATTTTTTAAATTTTATGTTCGAAAGCAGTAGGACGAGGGAAGCCTTGGACGGAGAACACAAATCATACGCAACTCAATACTGATAGAGCTAAGAAAGCCAAAAGCTTCAGTGTCTTTTTCATACTAATATAAGCATTTAAAGATTTGAGTGGTAGGCTATGGATTATCTTCACATAGAAACTGATGGAACATAAAACATATATATAACTTGAAGGGAATTGACCTATCAAATGGAAATGGAATGTCATATTGTCGACATATTTGTCCCACTCTGAAATATTCCACCTAATTTGTATTTTGTGAATTAAAAAGAAGGCAATTGTCATCACAATCGAGCTTTAGATTCAAACCACAAATTCAATTTATAAAAATATATTATTACAGGGTCATTTCAGTACAAATTTTAAGACCCTACTAGTTCAGTAAGAAAATAAAATTATTACTATGACACTATAATGTGATATCATCAATGTCAAAAACCGAATCGAATGGTTTAATAATTTTGTGGTTGGACTAAAAGATTGATGATTTAGAGTTTAGACTTTAAGTATTAGTTAAGTTCTTGTTGGAACTAGTGGCGAGTGAGGGGAAATGATGTGCGGAGACATGATGGTCTCGTCGTATAGTCTAGAGGAAGAGAAGCTGAGGCGAAGACATTTCTTTCGCCAATGTTTCGACTTTTTGGGTTCTTGATTCTCTCGACCTAGCACGAACGCTTGAATCTTGTCTAGGGCTACCTGGACGGTCTCGTCGTCCATGTTTGCGAAGCAGACCCGAAACCACCCTGGCTCAGAGCATCGGAAAGACGAACCCGGGGAAACATTGAGCTTCACTTCATTGATAATCACACGCCACAACTCTAACTCTCCCTGGAGAGATTGCTCTTTAAGGAGCGGCTGCATGTCCATCCAGAAAAACAAACCCGCGTTGCTTGTTAAGCAAGAAATCCCAACTTGTTCCAGCCCCTTGGTGAACACATGGTGTCTTTTGGCCAACCTCTTGGAGCTCTCCCTCAGGAAATTCTCCACGAACTCGTCGTCCGACAGCATCGAAGCTAGCAAATACTGCGTCTGCGACGAGACTAATCCGAAACTCGACATCTTACGAGCACAATGCATAACTTCATCATTGAACGAATATACGATACCGACTCGAAAACCCGGGATCCCCATGTCCTTGGACAAGCTGTAAACAATGTGAATGAGATCGGGGTTGCAATTATCCATGTCCTGGACAATCTCAGCAATGCTAATGAATCTGGGAGAGGCAAAGACTGTTGCGGCATAGATTTCGTCGCAGACAAGGTGGATGTTCTTTTCGGTAACGAAGCTGACAAGGCTTCTCATCGTGTCGCGGTCCAGGATTGTGCCTAAAGGGTTCGAAGGGTTGGATATGAGGACGCCTTTGACGTTTACGTTCAATGTCCGAGCTTTTTCGTATGCATCTTCCAAGGCTGCTCTCGTTATACGGAAATTGTTTGAGCTTTTGCAGTCAACTGGAACTATTTCTAACCCAGTGCGCCACCTTAGGTCCCGGGCAAATCTGCATAGTTTTTTTTGAACAATTTTAGAAAAATATGTAACCAATTATAATTATAAACAAGACTTTTTTCTGGACTTAAATCACGATGATACTTAGATTGAAATAATTTATAAAAAAAAAACTCTAATGTTTTACAAATAATCAAAACTTTAAATCTTAAAGCTCTCGAGTTTTAATCTCATGATTAAACCAAATCCAATTTTAATACTTTTAATAAAGCTTAAAGATTAAACACATTGGAATTGTCCAAAACAACGGGCTATATCCTAAAGTTTGTTTGAATTTTGACAGATTTGAGGAATTAGTGTCAAAGTAAAGGTTTAATGTTTACTTTGTAGGCTTCTAGGAAAGGAAAAGGTCAATGACAAAAAGTTCAATTTACCTTGTCCAATTTGTCTGTGCATCTTTCTTTTATCGACTAAATAGAAATTCGAACATATATAAGATGAGGCGACATAAATATTTTTTATCTATCGATCAATTAATGAATTTTTGTGCATTTTTCTTTTGAATAACTCAAATTAATTTCTTTTTACTTGTCTGTCACCATTGTTACGATTCTTACTTTCTTTTAAGTATTTTATTTTTATTACTGTCAAACTTATAGAATATTTATGGAAATCAACTCCATGAAATTAAAAATTTAATTTAAATACATTAAAACCAACAGTTTCTTTAAATAATTTTTAAATAAAAATACCTTTTAATAATGAAAAGAAAATGTATACATAAATGAAAGTACGTACCCAGCATAATAAGGCGAAGGTACAAGAAAAGCGTCGCCTCGGTCGGCCAAGCAAAACATGACCGTCTCGTTAGCTCCGGTGGCTCCGCCGCTCATCACTATACGGTTCGCATCAAGTGTAACCTTGTTTCCTCCCACTCTCCTCATAAACTTTGCTATAGCCTGAAGAAAATGCCGTACGTCATTACTCGTTTTTATTATATTAGAGACACGTGTACACCCGAACTTTTGAACTTTACACATTTGACTTTAAATTTATTAATTTTTACAAATTAGTCTTTAATTTATTTTAATCTTTATGAATTGTACCCACACTAGAAATATTTATAGATCCGCCACGACTCGTAAGCCGTAAGATTAACTATTGCGTTGTTTTGGTACCTCTCTGAACTCTTTGAGGCCATGATAATCCTGAAAGATTGCAATCTCGTTGAACTTATCAATTCCTTGAGCAGTGCAGATGGAGGCGTCAGGGTTTTCCAGAATCCATTTCTTGATCAAATCAAAGCAAAGCTGAGAAAATGAAACAAAACCTTTATCAATACCTAAAAATGGAGTAAAAGCTTTGAGCATGATGCTCTAATATATGTATATGTTGTGTTTATAAACAGACCTTATTCTCAGCAAGTCCCATTTGAATGACACCCTGGGGATTCTGAGTGGGGTGAAAAGGGTTGCTGTCGTACGCTTTCCAGCCATCAAAATAAGGTGAATTCTCTCCATGCCCGTCGTTAGTGGCTATCTTAGACAAGAGATTCTTGCTTTTAAACTCCATTTCTTTCTACTATAGTATTACTACTACTGTGTGTGGGTGCTGCTATTAATATTATCACTACAGCCGGTGAGATTGCAAACATCAACGGACTTGTAGTCGTTTATATAGACACCGAGATATTTAAGAAAAACAGGAAACACGAGTGAATTCAACTGTGTGTTTCTTGGTCCAAGCTGCTTTGTAATAGCTTGCGTGTCAGCAGTGAGATCATGCACGTTGAAACCAACTTTTTGATTTTTTACGATTCAGAATTTACTCTACTTTTTTATTGCTATCAGGTAACATACAGGAGGATAAATTATTATATGATTCTGATTTACCACGTCATTCATAATTTTATTTAATGAGATTTATTTATTTAATGATATAAAAAAGAAGTAAAAATTCACTTTAAAAATATGAGATAAAAAAATTATTATTAAATAAAATTATAAATGACGTGATGAACCAGACTCATATAATATTTTTTCGTACAGGAGACTGGCTTGGTTTGAAAACAGTAAATAAGATAAAAACAGCTAGGGTAAGTTTTAAAGAATGTCCGTAAAAGTCAAAATTGTTTTGGTCGGTTGAAGACAAGTGTCAGGAGCATGATGGAATATGAAATCAACTCTAATTCTAAATCTTAAATTTTATACTTTAAACTATAAAAAATATATTATACCTTAAATTCATTATATCATAACTTTAAACCCTAAATTATAATTTTAGTGTAGGGTATAAATGGGGTAAGTAAAGGGGAAGATGATTTCCATGCGAAATCTGACAACTATGGGGAATCCCTAAATATTTCTTGATTCGAAGTCCTCCACTCACTGCTGCTTCAGCCAAACTGCACCTTCGTGTCTTCCCCTAAAATGGCAAAAACTTATCCGCTCTTCCCATTCGGTTTTCCATCACTAAAAACACGATGCAAATGCTGCTTGGTTTACTTGATTCACGGGATCTTAGCTTCCCGTAAATGAATCTCCTAAACCCTAAAATCACACCAACTTACCCGCTCTTTTCACTCGTCTTGGAAATTTGTTATTCGATTTGAATGTAATCTGATTTAAGTATTTAATACTTGTAATGATTGATTCTGATAATATAATTTTTAAAAAATATATACCCATTTGGTTGGATCATGACTAAACTAAGAGCAAACATAAATACGAACCCATTTTTAGCTAAGTTGGGGAAACTCCACAGCCGATTACAAAGTCGGCTGAATTGTATCCATGGATTCCTGCTGTCCACTATGATCGTCGTTGATTTCGCGTTTGGTTTTGATATCTTCTTCTTCTTCAGAATCAGAGGTTTCCCAAGAATTTAAGCATTAATGATTTACCCATAATGCAACGTGACACGTGTTATTGGCTCCTTGGGTATATTATCACCAGGAAGAGAGACGCCAGGTTCAATTCACTGGAGCTGTAGGTCTCTCTTGCCAGAAATAGAAACCAAGTACTTGAACATGGTTTAATCAAATCAAATCAATAAATTGAAGGTATCATTCTACGATAAGCTTTGGTACTATATAATTACTTATAGTTTCACTGCACCTTCCATGAAAGCATAAAGTAAAAAAAAAAAAAACCCACAACTTTAATTATATAATTACTTTAGCTTTTATTATTTTTTTAGAGCAATTCAAGTTTTAACGTTTCGTTTTAAGTTAAAATGACATCTTTATAGGTGAAAACTGTTAGTCAACTGACAGTAAATGTTTGAATTGGCGTGACAAATCTATATAGCATTGCACGCTGACATAGTAGTATCATATAGACAAATGTGTTGACTTGAAAAAATATCACATCAATCAAAAAATGATTTTATAAAATTATATTAAATATAAAATATTTTTTATGCTGACTTATTATTCTGTCAAGTCATTTCAAACTGTTTAACGTCAGTTTTTTTAACAATTTTCATTTGTAGAGGGCCCGTTTTGACCCAACATAAAACATTGATGATTAAATTATTTTAAGAAAATAAAGACCAAAGTGATTATCCAGTCAAACGTTTGAGGTATTTTTTGACTTTATGCCTCCAGGAAATAAACATTCCAAGCATGGCAGTGTGGCAAGAAGATGATAATTCCCCTTCACATCTTTAAAATTTATTTATTGAGTTTTTATATTTATTTTTTGGCTATTTATTCTGCGTATAAATGTACACATTTTAGTGAAATGTTCTCGAATCATTCTTGCTTCTTATTGTCATCCACTTCACCACGACAGCCACTTTGAATATAGATACCCATGGACTACGGCTATCATACCATTGATTTTAAATTCCAATACTGTGTTCTTTATCTTTATTTTTATCGGAGTTAATTTCATAATTTACCTTAATGGATCCTTCATTGATTTAATAAAAATGTTATACGTTTAATTTTTGTATTAGTGGTAAGAGAAATTATTATTTAATTTTTTAATAGTCTAAAAGTGATTACAAGATAATATCTGTTCATACATATTATTGATTATTTGACAATGTATACACGCGAATAAATGTCAATTTAAAATTGGAAATCAACCGTCAATCATCTTTTAAGGGACAGTAAAACCTAAAAGTTGTTTTGAATTAAAATTCCAAAAAACAATCTCCGAAGAGAAATGAACTTCCATGAAAGAGGTGGTCAAACAATGTAAATTTTGTGTTTCGTGACAAGTTTTGATTTTGTTTTCTCCACACAAATTATTTCGACGTTTCTTTTTTGACTCCAGTATCATACCAAATTACAAAAATGAAACCAACACCTAGTTTGTCTAGTGGAATGAGACACTAAATCTTTTAAACAAGGTTAGATGTTTGAATCATGATATTGTAAATGGAGCAAGTTAAGTTGGGAGGGTCGGTCTCACAATAACCTCTGCAGTATCTGATCTAAATTAGTCGACCAATAAATTAAGTACGGTGATTAAATAAACAAAATTACAAAAATGAAACCTCACTTTCCTTTGTTTGGAGGCCAAGCCTTGGTTGGTGAGCGGAGAACTTTACCCTATCCACTTTAGGATCGTAAGAGGGTTTTGTAATAAAAAATTGATAAATCGAAATCAAATTTGAAAAATTAAAAACAATTAAACGTGTGCGTAAGTATGGAATGGAATAGACGAGTCTCTGTAAGGGGAATAGGGACATCTTGTTCTTTATATGCAACTACGTACCTAATTCAAAAAAAAAAAAAACTACGTGCCGACATTGATTAGGTTTTTTCTTTCCCTAATTTTCAAACACTTTACAAAACTGATCAATTCCTTAATTTTTTAAAACTACATGTCAAAAATGTTTTGATAATTTGTTCGAAACTCTACCCATTTGTTTTATTTTTCCATATAATTAAACAAAGGTTCAAATTTGGCTTTGAAAAATGTTTACCCAAAATGAATACATTTTCTTTCTTGGAAGTGAAGTCGGACACTGTTCAAATCATACTATTTTGTGTCGGTCTCTCTTTGTTTTCATGTAATCAATGGGCTTGCCCCTCTGTTTTGTTTACGTAACATGTGGAATAAATTTGAAATCTCAAGTTCGAGTATTATTATCTATAAATATTATTTATAGATTTTTAATTATTAAAGACAAATGAGTATATTACATTTATATGTATTATAGATTAAATATTATTTACTTTAAGGTTTAGAATTTAAAATTTTAGATTTTAGGGTCTAAAATTTAAAATTTAGAGTTAGAGTTTAAAGGGTTAGGATTTTAGGTTTTAAAGAATAATTGTGTAAAAAAATTTAGACGAACTATGTATCAAAATATAATTCAATTATTAATTCAATAATAAATCATCTGATTACATCGTTATTGACCTTTAATGTGATAAATTTTGGTCCAAGAGCAATTTGGCCCGGTTAGAAGTACAAAATCTTTTTAAGTATTTTAATCAAGTAGGGACAGAATTAAAGAAGGATGAACTTGTGCCTTCATTTTTTTGATCTAATGGTAATTTAGGTCATATAAATTTAAACATGCTAAACTATACTGATAGTCACTGAATTTTTATGGCGTTTTCAATATGGTCACTGAACTCTTGAAATTTTCATTATATTCACTCAATTTTTAATTTACTTTCATTACGATCACTACCGTCAACCATAGTTAAAAAAGCTGACGTGAAATGTTAAATTTAAGAGTAAACTATATTGTTAGTCACTAAACTTTTAGGCCGCTTTCAATATGGTCACCAAAATTTTAAATTTTTTATTACAATCACTTAATTTTTATGACGCTTTCAATATAATCACCGAACTTTTAAAACTTTCATTACAATCACTCAACTATTTCATAAACTGTGGTGCAAACTGCAAAGGCTAATAGGGACCAGACATACCACATACCATCTATTCCTAGGCTAAAGATTGATTCTAAAACAAGTCTTGAAAGCCCATGAATCGTCCAAAATAATTTGGACCGACCTTGCATATGTGATTAATTGTTTCATTTTTAGAACTGTTGTTGTAGACCATATTGTTATTGGAATTTGAAATATGTAGCGTGATTGTAATTTATTATTGTAGGGAGACAGATGAGTATTGGACGAGTCTAACGTAAGACATGATGCGATATGGTTATTGTACAGTATCAACCGAAAATGTTACAAGACACGGAATACGGAATACGGAATTAAAAATATTATACTTTCTGATTACATTTTAAGTTGTGGCTAAGTATCAAAATTTAACTTTGAGTATCGATACTTATTGTTTCTAATAACATTTTAAGTTTTTGTAAGTATTAAAATTTATCTCTAAGTATTGATAACTGTCGCGAGACGCCAACCTAAAATTTTATAAAAATTATAACATTTTTAATTTCGTGTTATGTGTTTTGTAATATTATTAATTGTTGTCGCACCGTAACCATACCGCGATTATACTGCATCGTAGACCTACCATGAGTATTGAAGTTGTGGTTTTAATAATCATTTTTAGTATTTAGTACAACCGCTATTGCTACTTCAATCATTTTAGCATTGAAATTGAACAGCTATTAATAAATCAGCTCTAAGCCTAGGCAGGCACCACCGCATTCAAATGGCTTACTTTGAAGGCAAAAGAAAAAGGGAAAGGGGACATTAAAGAAAAAAGAAGAAGAGATTTCTTAGATAAACATCTTTAACAAAGGTTAAGAACTTGATTACAATTAGCCTTACTTTCTTTTGGCATAATTAGAGACGGATCCTTATCCACATACATGGTGGGAAGGGCATTTCCCCTCCCCAAATTTCATGAATTAATTATATTTTAGGCCCTTAAAATTATTGTAATTAAGTATGTGTCCTTTCTTTATTTCTTTCAAAATTTATGGGTTATTATATTTTATGATTATTTAATTTTAAATTAATAAAATTAAACTTTGATTCCTCATTTTTCTATTTAAGATATTTTAATTTTAAAATTTATGAAATTAAACCTAAAGTCCTTTAATTTTTACGGTTTAATTATTTTTAAGACCCTATTTGTTTTAAAATTAATCAGATTATCCCCTCTTAGTTCACTCATAACTTCGCCCATGGGTATAATTATCAATATATAATTTATTGACTAATTTATTAGATATGGTTGAATTTTATTTTAAACCCCTAAAAAATTTTAAAACTATTAGAATTAAGTCATGGTTCATCCTAAAATTGTTTGGTTTATTTATTTTCTAAGACCATATTAATTTTGAAGTTGATGAAATTAAGTTTTGCCTTGGTTTTTCTGATTTAATTACTTTTTAGGATATGCCAATTTTGAAATTAGTGAAATTAAGTCTCAACCCTCTATATTTTATAGTTATCTTTTAGAGCCTTGTTAGTTTCAAGGATAAGCAACTTGGTCCCTCCCATAATTTCACCCTGATTACGCCACTAAGCTATCGAATGTGGACCGAATACTTCAGAGATCCACTATAGGGCAATCATTTCAATCTAATTTGCTTCATTCACAATATTAAAATTTCAAACCTTTAACATTGTTTAAGAGATCTAATGCCTCATCCCACTAACTGTTGGATCAATTAGTATTATTTTCTAACCCAAGGGAAGTTGCCGAATATTCATAAACATTTCATATTTTCAACGACAATAACTACAAAGTTCCTAGATTGAAGTGAATATGAATAATAAGAGGAGCATGGTATTAAAGTATATGGGGTGAGCGTATGAAAAAGGTGGGGGGCAGTGCTTTGCTTTTCAAGCCTTAAAGAAGCACCAATCAAACCATGAAGGGCTTAAAAAGAATAACCATAGGCTTTAGACTTGGCTCCATCATGTTATCAATCTGTTGTGCTTTTCTCATACAATATAACCCTTTTCTGGGGGATTAAAGTCATTTTTGTTCACCTAATTAACGTGATTAAACCCTTAATTTTTTTTAGTGCAGCTCTGTATAATTGAATGGTGCATTAAATTGTACACTTGCTGTTTAAGGGAGCCTCTGGTTTAGGGCTCAGCTAATGAAATTTTAAGGCTCATGGTTAGAGAACAGCTGTGGCTGATCGGTTATTTGTGGTCCATTAGATGCTTACTGGCTGTTTTTGTCTATAAATGCATAGGGAAAGCTATCTATGGTAAATTAAACAATATACAGAACAGAGGAATCCGTAAGGGATTTAATATTGGGGTCTTGTGCAGGGTGGACCGAGAGAATATAAGAGAGTGCGGCCGGCTTGTTGCACCTTTGAAAAATTTAAATTCTCGTATAATTTATATATTTTTCTGATGATTTAATTCGCATTCCTAAAATTTTGTAATTTTATATTTCTACATTTTTAATCCCTTTTTAAGAATTCGCATCATTTTATATAAAATCTTGTGTCCGCCAACCTTAAGTACAAGTGTCACGTTTCAGAAGAAAATGAATGTCTCATTTTCCAAAATAATTTTCAATGAAATACTTTAGTTGAGTTTTAAAACTTTTCCTTTTTGTAGAGATAAAAAGGCATTTCCCCCTTTGATTTCAAAAAGCAAGAAAAAGCACCCTTTGCTCTTTCAACTTTTCTCTTTTGCAATTAGTGACCATAATAAAAATTCCAATAAAACCTCAAAGACTAACACTCTATGTTGCATTTAGGACCCTTCCATTTAGTTCACATCATATATTTAAATATAGTACAAGTTTATCAACAATCAGTTGATCCAACACAGTGATACACTAGATCCCTTAAATACAATTAGAGATTCAAATCTTAACATTGTGAATGAAACAAATTGTGTTGAGAGAGTAATTCACATAATAGACATCTAAAGTACCCGATTCGAATTAACTGACCAATAGTCCCAATAGGTTAGATATCATTGGTTATACCAAAGAACATGAACTAAATTTTAAATCTAGGAATGGTAGAGGACCAAAATCAGAATTCAACCAATACAAGTAGTAAAATTTAAATAAATTAAGAAAGGGGAAAAAATCACAAGAAATGCCATGCCACCCTGCTTAAGTATTAAATTAAATGCAACAGCTGAAGCATCATCTACCCACCATCTCTTCCAAAATCTTTCCTTTGTGTGTTTTTGTTCCCAAATGGATTCTCCCTTTCGCCCCAAATGTCAACTCCTCCACTCTCTTCCCCTACCTATCTCACCAACTTAGGCCTCGGCTATGCCATCGTCATCGCCTTGGGCTTCCTCGTCCTCCTCTCCACTCTCCTCCTCGCTTCCTACGTCTGCTGCCGCTTCTCCTCTCCCCCACGCGCCTTTTCCCCTAACCCCATCACAGCTGCCGCCGCCGCCAACTCCGACGGGATCTTCCTTCCCAGGATCGTTTTCATCGGCGAAGAAGACCATGCAGACGACGAACAACACGTCGTCGTCGTGGGGCTTGACCGTGCCGTTATAAATTCTTACCCCAAGTTCCAGTTCAGCAAAAAGGTGGCTGCTGCTGCGGGTTCTAGTACCGTGAGCACTATATGTCCGATATGTTTGTGCGAGTATAGAGATTCAGAGATGTTGAGGATGATGCCCGAGTGTAGACATTATTTTCATGTTACTTGTATTGATGCTTGGCTGAAACTTAATGGGTCTTGTCCCGTTTGTCGGAACTCACCACTTCCCACTCCGATTTCCACGCCTTTGTCGGAACTCGTACCTTTGTCTCAGTACGATGGCGATCGAAGGAGGAGGTGACTCTTGGGATGCCTTCCTTTTTCCTTCACTTTTTTCCCCTGTTTTCGGCTAAATTTGTGTTTCTTATGTTAATTTTTTTTGGCGACTGATGTTCTTTGGCTCAATGAATTGTGATTTTGCTCGTGTGACATAAAATGTTTCACATGTTTTTTTTATAGTTTATAGTCGAGATTTTTAATTTTTCTTTCAATACAATTATCTCTAAAATTTGAATTTAAATTCTCTCATTCTCCTTGTACCGACGCTTGTCGGTAATTGAGAGTTCCTTTTGGTCAGAGTTAAACTTTTGGGAGAGGGTAAAGGAAAATTTTGCCGGACGAACACCGATGAGTATTATTAACGACGAGCACCTTTAATTCAATTTATAAAGATTAAAAATTTAAAGGACTTACTGTATAATTATAAATTATTTAAAAATCAAAAGGTAAATTAATTAAAATACATTATTTTATTTTTAATTTTATTTTAAACATAGATCAAAATACTTTACCCCTAAATTACAAAACCCCAATTTTTATTTATTTGAAATTCAAGCTGCCGATGCTGCTACCGCCGCCGTTGATTTGAATCGCGATGCCCTGCTCCTGCCGCAGGAGAGTGAAAAATTGAATGGGGGCAGTAGCAAAAAAATGTTTGGTTTCATTCATAATTGTAACCAAAAAATGTATACAAATTTTCAGTTCAATCGCCGCCAAATATTTTTTTCAACTATATTTTTGAATTCCACAAGCAATATTAATTGGTTATGGGAGAGTGGAAAGCCTAAATTGTCGATCTTGTGGTTTTATTCATAATTGTAACCAAATATTTGAACTTAATTTTTTAATACATTTTTTTACCAGCGGCAGTGGCAGCGGCGGCTTCATTTTAAATGAACAAAAATTTAGTGTTTGTAATTTAAGGGTATTATAAGTATTTTAATCTATGCTTAAAATAAAATTTAAAATAAAATAATATATTTTAATTAATTTACCTTTTGATTTTTAAATATATAGTGAGTCCTTTAGATTTTTAATCTTTATAAATTAAATTAATGATTATGCTCATCCTAGTGTAAAAGCATAATTTGCGTTGACCTTAGATGTTTTTGATATTTCTGACAACGCGATCTTTTTTAAGTGTTGTTGATTAATTATTCTTTGGTCTAACTAGATCAAACATTAGATTAAATTCAGTAAATAATATCTAGTGTTCGAATTATCAAACTGATTTAATTAATTAATAAAATAAATATGAATAACAACTAATAGTTTAAATACCGATAATTATTAAAAATAAAAAACGGTAAGTACAAGTTTTTTAAATGACATGATAATTAAATTTAAACCGATTTGATTTCATACCAATCCAACCTGCAAAATTAATAGATATTATTATATATTTTTTTGATAGCAAGATATTATTATATCTATTTGAACGAAACGATATGGTTGTAATAGTTTTAAACCAACCTGAATTGTTCATGAATCAATCATAGTCTGTGGCCCAGCAGAGTTGCAGATGCTTCAAACTTCGTGTGGAAACATAAACAAGATCAGAAGAGTATACAAAGTCAAAATCAAATGCCCACATCCGTTTTCACATAAAATTGGGCATATAAACAAGAACAGTGAACAATGGAGGGATTTCTTCTTATTTTCAAACGTATGAAGGAATTGACCGACGACTTTGAAGTGAATTCACCATGGCTACAACATCCAATAAAGAAACTATACCTTTGAATAATTACATCACCCAAGAAACCCTTCAGTAGTTCGGTAGTAGTTCGATAGACGGCCGCTACCTTCTGATGTCGTGAGAGGAACAGTTGAGAATTCAGAATCAGAATGTTCAAACTGCTGAAAATTTCCTACCGACGTTACAGGGCTTGTGTTTTGGCTATACCTAGAGAAACCAGAAGCACCGGATGTTTGGTCAGACACAGATGAAGTTGGTCCTGCAGCAATTGGAGATCTTCCACGTAGTTCTTCATTCGATTTACTAGCATCTTCCACCCTCTTTTCTCTTTCCTCGGTTTCCTTGAGCAGAAAATCAACCCAAAGATCTGCAATAGACTGAGGTGAAAACATATGCTTTAGACTTAGCTGAGTGATATTTGATTGTTCTCAATGTTCATGTTTTCATGCAATGGATTGAGTCAGCTTTTGACCTCTTTGTTTCTCACCCAAGTTCCAGATTCTGGGAACGTAACCGGATTAAAGGGTAAGACCGTCTTTGTAAAGAAAGTATTCATTTCATTTTATTCGTTTCTTCCCCCACCCAATTCCTTTGCTTGGAAAACATGAGCTAAGATTCTCAAATCTAAATCTAAGCCTTAGTCACAAAACTTTTCCAAGGAAATGCAAAATTAAATGCCCGAGTAAATCATAAATGCCACGAAGGGAGAGGAAAGGTGGGCATTGAAGATTTGTTTTCAAGGGAAGACCAGGTTCTACACTAACATAAATGCCAATTGTCATAATTTGAGGTAACTTGAATGCTTTGTAAACTTGCATGTCATGTATAAAGAAAATGAAACGGATTTCGGAGACTACTAGTTGACTCATTAAGCCCTAATGCAGAGAAACCAAACAAATTTCGTAACCCATTTCTTCGCACAAATGATCAAAACAGCAGAAATAAGAAACATTATTTATGAAGCGAAATTGGAAAATCTGTTTTCTGAACATGGTGAAAAAAGGCTACCTGATTATCAGGGGCAATAGTTGCATGTACATCACCCGAACCTCCACCCAAGATGCCACCAACCAAGCGACCAGGTAGACCCAAAACACCCCGAACAACACCTTTGCCAGTACCTTGTTGAGCAATACCTATCCTCTGCTTGTCTTCATCTGAGAACCCCAGCATTCGAACCATAAGATCCAAAACCTACAATAATTATATATATATACAAGTGTGAGAGAGAACATCTATTTTAACCGAGAAGCAGTATTTTTTTCCAGCAGCAGAAGTGTATTTGAGGTCAGTGCAGTAAGTGATGCAAGCTTTCTTACTCCGCCACAGCCTTGATTACATCCAATATTAACATGCAAAAGGAAATCAGAAAAGAAAATTCATTATATAATTTTGTTACACAATTTACTTGAACCATTTTATACCTCTTTGTTGTGGTTTCTCTGGAAGTAGGTCACAAGTAGTTTGATCACAATACGCCTGCAAGAGAAATAAAATTAGCATTCTAAATAATTAGTAAAACTATAAAAAATTAAACCACATCAGTTTCAAACTGAAATAAATAAATAATCAACCAACACAAAAAAATAACAATAATCAAACATATTCAATATTTCTGGAAGTTAGTTTCACTTGACATCTATGATTATGGTAAAGTTGGTTCTAAACTCAAACTATAGAAGAAATGACCTCTCTGTTCTGAAATTTACTCCAGTATTGACCAAAGAATTCAAAATTGGTCCACTTCTTTTGAACTTTTTCTTTGAGTAGGGTGCTATTTTATTTATAAAGGAGTTCCTTTACATGGCATAGAATGCAGATCAATTTATTGCAGATGATATATGCCAAAGGGGGTTTCAAATGTCCATCAAAAGAAAAGAAAGGCTTATCCGAAAACTTAAGGAAGTGAATAGGTTGTATACATCCATCCAATTCTAACATGTAGACAACTCTTCACAGTACGAATATGATTCAACATTTAAACAGGCTAACCTGTCAACAAGATAATCAGAGTCCATAGACATTCTGTTAGGCCTTGTCATGCTATGCTCAAGAGTACGCCTTAGTTTTCCATTATCTTCCTCAAGCTTGTTTACTCTTGCTTTCCCTTCTGCCACCGCTCTTTCAGTTTGTGAAAGCTTGGCCAAAATTTCTTCCCTTTCCCTCTTTGATAATTCTGCATGTTCATCTGCATCCTGGAGAATCATAGATGATCAGAAAGGAAAAGCAGGGAAAATCTCTTGACTCCAAGACACATGCTTATCCACTTTCCACCTGATAAAAGGAACTTTAAAGTAACTAAACAGAAAATCACTGATATAGAAATAGAATTAAATTCATAGTCATAAGTCCCATTTCTGAATGAATTTACTAATGTAGAGAAGCAAATATGCAGGAATATTGGGAGACTATACTTTCAGAAGACCAGAAAGTCTAGTTGCTTCTTCTCTTGCTAGAGCCAAACCTCGCTCCAAATGTTCCTATAACAGAACAATGTAAGCATTAAATCCAAGTTTTTACTTAGGTCACTACTTTCTTGAGAGTTTTTCCATTAACAATACTAAAGATCTACTTACCTTAGCTTCAATTTCAACATAGTATTGACCGAGAGCAGTTTGAAGATTTCGCAGCTCAATATTTTTTGCCTCTATTGTTCCTATACAGTTGCAAGTTCCTTATTCAGATCATCTATGATTTCCTTAGACTTCTGAATTTCATGGTGGCTCATCATCTTAATTTCCTCCTGATCTGCCATTGCCCGCTTCAGGGCTTTCTCCAAGTGTGCAATTTGGGCTCTTTGATATTCATTGCTCTCACGAAGTTCTTCAATAATTTTACTATCTTCATCCATTTTTTCTGATTCTTCAGATTCCTAGAAAATATTGTAGAAAGAAACCATATTTAATGTTGTAAGAAATTACTTTAAAACATACATGATCCAGGATCCTCGTAGAATGTAGCAAAGGGACCAGAAAGAATAAGTTGATCATAATCAAAGCTTATAAAGTTAGAGAACCACACTACTATTGTTTTTCTTGTAGTGGCACGTTGCCAACATCCTCATCTGCATAAACCTATGACAAAATATAAGTAGAAGCTACAAAATCAGGACTGCATTTCTTTAAAACAAAACAGATGTCAGAATTCTTCTATTCTTCTCCCCTCAAGGAGGGGTATGAATTTTGATACCAAGTTAGAGCAATATATTATTTAATATTTGCAAATGGTGGCTAGACAATTACAGTTGCATGCAAGACTCCACCAAGTGATTGTAATGTCATATAGTCTATGCTAGACAATTTGACATACGCGCAAAACTTGAATATGTATAAGATCAAATTTTCACCAAAAATTCCATAAAAGTTCAGGAACCTTCAACCGTTTCTAAAAAATGTTGCTTAAGACGAGTCAATTCTTGCAAAGCCTTATCCCTGTCATAGCATGTTTCTTTCAGATCTTTTTCCGTTTTCTGCAGTGAAAGTTCCATTTCTTTCATTCGGGGGGGGGGGGATTTCCCGATGAATCGAGATCCATCTTGTCAGTTAAAGATTTCCTGCTACTTTCCAGGGCAGTCTCAAGTTCATTCTTCTCCATCTACAAGAGGATATAAACGGAAGCACATTCAGGATGTTAACATAAAAGAGCAACATAATATTCATCAATGATAATATACTTCCTTAAATGACAACTCTTAACAAGGAAAGGAAGTGTCCACCTTTAGATGAGTGTTTTCTTTCTCCAAGGCGGCAATCACTCTTTTCAAATTATTCACTGTATCATCTGCACTTTCATCCTCCTGTCTACTCAACTCCATTTGCAAACGTCTTATTTCAACTATTTTTTCATTCAATTCACTGCGTAATTTGCTCAGCTCGGTGAAGGTCTGTCAATGGCTCAATGCTCAACAGAGTAACAATATTTGACAACTAAAATCAAGCGAGAGAATAATAAAAAAGAGCGTATGCAAGATTCTTTTAGCCATAGGACAAAAAAGGAACTCAAAATAGCCTTCAACTAACATAGAACGAAATGGTTTTCTAAACGCTATTCAAATGAAGAACACAATCACATAAAAAGTACAAGCAGCTAAAAACTAAATGATCAATCGACTTTGAACAATCATTATATACAAAACCCATTTAAAAAACATAATAATTTCAAGAAAGACCCTATATACTGGGATTGGTGCTAAAAATACAGAAACAAAAGTACAGCAACTTGGTTATACAATTGGAACATGCTAATTTGAAGCAATAGAAAGCATGTAAAACTTGTCAACTCATCGTCACTATCCTCATTGATAATTAAGGGTAAATGTCTATGAAGACTACCTGAATTGGAGAGAATAATATGTGCAATTTTCAACATGCAAAGTAACCATTATGTGCTATAAAAGAAAGGGTTGGGGTGGAGGTTTACTTTAAACAGCCAAATAAACGATAACATCTATCAACACCAAACAATTTAGAAGCTTACTTTATCCTTCTCCGATTTCAGTAACTTAAGCTCGTCCTGAAAAGACTCATTCAGCTTGTGCTCCTCTGGAATTTTACAAATAAAGAAGATGATGATGTTTCCTTTCTTTGACAATGGATGATATTGCAAGTAACATAATTGGGACTTCAAGGTGCAGAAATATACCTTGCAATCTCATCTGTACATTCACTAGTTTATCACGCTCCTTTTCATGTTCCATCTTCAATTGCTGTATTTTTAATTCATGATTAGCTTGAACTGCCTCCGGGGACCTATTTTTCTCTTCCAGCATATCTGCAAGCTCCTAGAAGACATTCATATATATATTCATCAAGTTCAGTCATTACCTAAAGAAACAAAAAGGAAGACAGGAAAAAAATTCTATTGGAATGAAATGGGAAAACCAATAGAATGTGTTTAGTATCCCCAAGGGGGACAAAACAGCAGAAGGGTGCATGACCAAGTGAATACCAATTATATCCAAACATCCTAATAAAGCCTCTTATAATAAAATAAAGATATAGAGAGAGAGGAGGAGAAGAAAAGCAAGAGTGCAATTACCTTTTCTCTTCCATCATGTTTAGAGGATACACCATTGGACATTTGGTTTCCACCATGACGATTTTTTACTAGACTTGCTGACTTACGCAGTTGGTGTTGTGACTGGTCACCATTTCCCTGGATAAATGGCTAAAGTTGATCAGCCAATAAAGACAAGCACATTAAGAAAGAAGATTAAGAAGGATCTGGTGGCAGCAGAATGATAATTCAAGACAAACTCACAACAGATCTAGTGGAAATAAATATATGTTCCAGTACAGGAACAACACAAAGAATCAACAATCAATATCATGTGTGTCACATATTTGAGCCACTAAACCGTCCAAGCATCCCAGCCAACTCATTTCATGAAGGACAGACATCATGACCACAAGGTTACAAGAAGTAAAAGGCCAATTTTTCATTCTATGACAAGGATTCATCTCTAAATTCTATATGGCATCTACCTGAAGGGAGATTCAAGGTTACCGAAGGTGTGAAACATGATACGATGAAATCCATTTTACATATGCTTCTTGCAAGATAGTTACAGCAGACTCTGTAGCACACACTATGCTAGTTTATTATATGGAACTACACGTGCCTTCTGAATTGCAGAACCTATCGCATTAATTCCAGAATTTCTCAATAAACAATAAACCTCAGACAAAAACTCTAACTGAGACTAGAAACTACCTTGGGTGCATTAATTCCATTACTTGATACTTTGGAATTTTCACTTCTAGCTGCACCCAGAGCTGCATTTGCCACACTCAAATTTTGTTTCAATGAGCTATTCTCTTGGTTCAGTCTGGAAATTTGTTCCTGGAAATGAAATGTAAGGCAAATAGAGAGAAAGAAGCCATTCGAAAATGTTAAAAAACTATAACAGTTTTAAAATAATTGCATTGTTAACATTTATAAGATTTGAATTTTAGACCAATCCTGGAAATAAACCGGAAGAACTACAACCACAGCATGCCCTTATTGCCATAGAAAATATCACTGGTCATAACTGTAACTACCAAGTTGGGTCAAGATATTTTAAATCGAACCAAACCACAACTAGCAGATACCTCCTTTTCTTTTAGGAAAGCAGCATAATTGAATGATAAGGCCTTAATTTCAGACTCGGATTCCTGAAGCTTCTTGATTTCAGCTCTGCATCTTTCAATCTACAAAAATAACCATAACAGAGTTCAGTTATCATGCATGAAGGGTAAATTACAACTGCCCCAAAAATGCCAAGCCCACTAGTAAAGTACCTTCCATGAGATTAACGGGAAAAAATAAAGCCTACAATTAACTCAATCAAAAACAAACAGCCAATCTTGACACCAAAAGGGGAGATTAGGAATCCCCAAAAGAGGTTAGATTCAAGCCTAAACCACACACTCTTCAAATATTATGGCAGAGAACATATTACAATTTACAAACCTCAACAAGTTTTTCTCACTGTTCCTCAAATATGAAAATTAATACCAGAAAAGATTAAACCCAGCTATTTGGGTTATAGAGGTTCTCAGTCAACACTAAGACCCCAAGAACAAATCCCAGGACAAATGTTACAAGTATACTGTGTTAGACTAATTATCAAAGAAAAGTTCCATGCATCCATATAAATATCATTGAACTATCTCAGCACTATTTTGTGTTATCTAGAACTTCAAACCTCACCAAGATAACATAAAAGTTTAAGCAATGAACATTTTGAAATTGAACTTACCAAGTCAAAGTTTTCAAGCTACCACTGGTTCTTTACAGGGTACAGACAGAAATAATAGCCAATGCAAATAGCGGACTAAAAACAGCTTAATCTGAGGCTTAAGCTATCACTTCACAAAGCCTGATTCCAGATTGCTAAAGGGAAAAAATATCTACTCAAATTATCAAATATGAATTATATCCCTGGTCAAAGATTGGTACTAAAATCCTCAATTAATAGAGACAGTTCACTCATTCCCAAACTCAAACTGTCATAGTGTCGACTAATATCATTCCATAATTCTACAAAGAAATTTAGCAGGAAGCTGAATCTATTACACAAACTAAGAGGCGCCAAACATTAATTAAAAAAATCCAAGAACGAAAATTAAATCCAATAATACCTCAGAATTAATTGGCGAATCAGCTCCATTGGCGATCGGCTTTGAATGCGCAAACCTGTGAGAACTCCTTTCAAAGAATGGCAAGTGATCTCCATTACCCGAACCGTAGATCTCGAGTTCTTCGTCTTCATCGTCAAGCACATCAAGCGCGATCTTATTCAAATTCTCTTTCAAATCCGCAATCGAACTCCACATATTACAAAGCTCCCACAATCAATTTGTAGAAATAAAACGAATGCTAGTACAAAAATCTGAGATTATCCTGGATGAAATTAGGGCAAACAAAAATTATATGTTCGAATAACGGCTTCAAGATTTAATTTCTTTTGCATATATATAAACAATAAAAGGAATAAATTTGAATACTAGTTTTTGAGGAAAGGGTTATTAATCAATGCAAACAACAGTACTGGTAAGAATAAGATCAAACGGGTCCGTTTGGCTTGGCCCGTTACATTCCGACTTTTTGCTGGTTAAATGGTTATATAATAGGTAAGGCAGTTGATACTTACGCGGTCTTTTAAATTCGAGTAATTAAATTATGCTTGATTCAAGTAAATCAAGGATTTTAAAGTTATAAGTTTTTTAACCTATTTTCATGATCGTTTAAACATATTTAATTTCACTTTATATATCATACTAATAATATATCTATTGAATTAAATTTAATATACAATTATAATTAATTTAAATATAAATTAATTTTGACATTGATTCGTTAACTTTTATTTAAAATTAGAATTTCTATTTTTATAATACTGAAAACACATATCAGAAGTTACATCTTCGTCAAATCAGTAACAACTTTATTCGCTTCACAATTAAATAGTATCTTAATGTAATTTTAAATTTAAATAAAATTGTACATATCTGTAAACTACATCGTTCGAACATTGGTCATCTAAGATCACTCAATAAATTCACACACATCGTTTTGTATTTACATTCTTAATTGTCATTATAATTATATTCTATTAGAGGTCTAACTAGATGGATTAAGAACTCAAATACTAAAGATGTGCCTCAGTTCTGCGTTATAATTGTAGAGCACCGAGCAAAGGGTTTTTATATTTACGTTCTTAATTGTCATTATAATCGTAGATGGAACTTAAAAATCAATCAACTAATTATAAAATTTCAATTATAATTTCATAAACTCTATTTAGAAATTTTTTAAATAAAATTTGTTTATAAAATGAAAATTCAAATCTCTAATAACTCGAAATTTTATAATTAATTGATCAATTTTTTAAATAAAATATGAAGAAATATATGTATGTATTATATATGGTTATAGAAAATCATTTAAATTGAACAAAAACTCGAACAACTCAACTCGAATTTTATAAATTCGAATTGACTCTTAAAATTTCAAATTAAGTTTAAGTTATAAAACATAAATTATTAACTCGACTAATTCAAAAAATTTTGACTTGACTCGACACAAACGGATAGTCATCACCGATTGTAGTTGTTCGTTAGTCTTTTAAAACTTTCTCATTCGTTTATTCAAGTTAAATTTTTAAACCATTGTTTTATGTTTGTCTATTAAAATTTAAACAATCTCTTTTACAACGTGACAGCTTATTTGTCCCACTTTAGTCTTCTTTTATATATTTTTTCACTTTAATTCTACTTATTTTTATTTACTTTGCGTGTGTTAATTATCTACATTTTTCCACTTTATTTTACAGTGCGATATACGAGCTTTGAGTTTTTACAATTATATATATATATATATATATATTGATTCAGTTTTCCACAAAATCATAAATATTGTTATCGATATACTACAATTTTACGTTTACTTATTATATACATAAATAATTATTTTATATAATATAAAAACAAGAGTAAAGCACACAAATGGTCACTAAATTATCCTAAAAAATATAAAACGGTCGTCAAACTTTAAAAAGTTACATAATGGACATTAAACTTTAGTTTTTATTACAAAATGGTCAATGAGCCGTTAAATGTCGTTCATTGGACGACGTGACAATTACGAAAATTTGAATAATAATACATTTAATCCTCCATATTTACACATTCAATAAATATAGTTCTAATTTAACCCTCATTCTTGATGTCTAAATTGATTGAATGTGTAAATATGTAGGATTAAATGTGTTTTATACAAACTTTCGTAATTGTCATGTCACCCAGTTAACAACAGTTAATGGTTAAGTTACCATTTTGTAACAAAAACTAAGGTTTAATACCCATAATATAATTTTTGAAAGTTTAGTGGTCGTTTTATATTTTTTGAGATAATTTAGTGATTGTTTGTGTACTTTACCCTAAAAACAAATTGATGTATTTTATATGTACAATTAAAACAAAATTAGTGTCATATTTACACTTGCACCATATTAAATAGGATTTGTATGCCCTTTTACGTGTCTCTTTATATGTTCCACCAATAATATTATATTATGTGTATTAATAATTTTTTTCATTGTTTAATTAATTGTTTATGTTTTATTAATAATTTACTTAACATAAAATCATTGTTGAGGCACTTATTATAAATATTTAAGGAAATAATGTTGTTTTGTTGAATAAATACTCCTATCATTATCACAATTATACATGCATTTAATAGAGGTTATCGTAATTTAATATTTTGCCCGTCTCATTCCAGAATCATGGCTGAAAGCTTAACGTGTTTTATATACCCATACGTATTTGCTATGCACCAAAATAAATAAATAAATAAAAGCAACCATATACTACAAAATATGTTACATCAAATGGAAATATATATATACCCACACAAATTACAAACATAACAACCTAGAAAAATCATTCATATTGGCTAAACACCAATGGCCATTTAGACTAAATAATTAATTAAATATCTCATTATTGTTATTATTATTATTATTAAAAAATTACATCATCTTGACAAATACTACTAACTTATTCCACTTGGTCTTACTATTGACGTATGAGATTTCTCTCTCTTTTTTTTAAATACATTTTTAACCAAATTAATAATAATAAAGTTCCTTTATTGTATTTGGTCATGAGAATTATTGTTTTTAATCTCGCCATACAAATAATTGTGTCATAATTTTGGCACATTGGTATACAAATTAAATTTTAAGCAGATTTGATTTTACAGCTTGATAAATGCATGTCAAATATATATGATTTTTACATTTATATTTTATACATTGTTTAAAAACTTCGATCCGGACGGTTTTTTCTCTATCATAAAAGAAATAGTTTTTTTATAACTGTTAAAAGCAAATTGAACTCAACAAGTGTCTTAGTAGAAAAGCGGATGATGTTCATCCTAAAAGACACAGGTTCAAATCGTTTTATCTACAAGGTGTATATTTATTGTCAAATAGTTAATAACATGTATTAACATATACTACCTTTTAATTATCTTTGGACTATTAAAAAATAACAAATTAATAGGCGAAGAAACAAAAGCTGCCGGTTGCGGAAATTTCAATAACATTTTTGGGCTAACTTGTTTTGGTTGGTAAAGTATATACCTAAATTGAAGAAACCCAAATCGAATACTGATGAAGATGATGATTTCAATTGAAATTTTTTGAGTTTCTATATATCTTTTATATAAGTTATTTTTTAGTATTATTTCGAGCTTATCTGATGTTTAAAGTGTGTTTTGTTCTTTCCCTCATATTTTTAATAAAATTCAATTTCTTATTTAAATAAATAAAATTTATTTGGATTCTCATTAACAAAAACCGAGAAAAAAAACTATCCTTAATTCAGAAAGTGCAATTGTAATTTATATAATAATGCAAATGTAATTTTGGATTTTTGTTTTCGTGTGTGTATACATATATGAAAGGGAAGGATCTCGTTAAAAGCTCGTTTTTTATCTGACTCATGGTAAAGTTTGACTCAAGATATTATCACGGACTTGAGACTCGTACGCGCATGATTGTTTAAGAGGTTCTTTACGACATATTAATCTTTACCAAACCACTAATATTAACAAGATTTTTGGACAATGCTAGAAGGGTGTTCACTTAACCTTAGTAGGAGGATATGTGACATTTTACCCAATAATATTTTAGAGGATAAATGTGAACATTCATGTTAACACCTTCATGGTAAGTGGACACATCTTAGCCATTGGTGTAATTCATTTGAGCCATTAGATTTAATTCATTTACTATAAATAAAGACATTACCACCTCATTTGTATCATTAATTTCTTAAATAATAAAAATCGAAGTATTTTATTTAAAGTTCTATTCTTCTCTTTGTTGTCTTCTTTTTAATTTAATTTCGTTCAATAAAATTTTTTGAGTTATTATTATATTTTCTTTTACTATCTAACGCGCATATCACTTAAAGTGTCTACAAAATAAATAAAAATCGTTCAATAATTTAGAGTTAAAATATATGGTATTGGTAGTATAGGTAAATATATTAAGAACATAAATGTTGAGCATGTAAATCAAATATTTGCTGAAATCGTAAAACAATATGTCAAGATTGATGAACAAGACTACGGACTTCGAGCATTGTTATAGCGTTTGTGTGTTATTAGGAAGATTATGAAACGAGGTAATAATTAATTTCTATTTTATTAAAAATATAATCTATAAACTTATATATATATATATATATATATATATATATATGAAATGGCTTTTTAGATATTATTGTGTATCCGTAAGATGCTTTTATTTATTAAAGTTGAGTATGCTTTTGGTGGAGTCGTCCTTCAAATTTCAACGGAAAACTTTTTAGCTTTGCTCACCTCAAAAAAAATAAAGATGATTTCGAAGTTAGTACGCTTTTAACAAAATCGTCTTATATAAGTAGTTTGGATCATATTCAAATGTTATTTAGTGTTCTTTTTATAATGATTTATTATATATTTGAACATGTATTTTGTAAGTTAATTGAAGTATCGTGCTACTCATTTTAATTTGCAATCATCAAAATAATTGTTAATTTTATTGAAAAATTTATGCATATTTAATTAATAATATTAACAAAAAAATAAAAGAAAAACTTTACTCAACTCAAATTTAGCAGCCAGGTTATCATCAGCTCTTTTCCCAACTGGTTTTTAGTTGTTAACATTTTATACATGCTTTGTAAATCACTTAAAAGACTATTCACTAATTTGTTACTTTTTTATGTTGGGTGACTATTTATAATTTTTTATAATTGGGGGACTCAACAAAAAACACCCTAGAATCGAGGGACTATTTATGTGTTATAATTGTGTTTTTTTAATAATATTAAGTGATTATAATTGTGTTTTTTAATAATCTTAAAATGATTAAAAGATTGTATATATTCATACATTTTCTTAACCTTTTGATAAAACATATATATTTGGGACAAAACTGTTATAATTCTATTTAAATATTATATAATTTTTGTTTTCTTTGTATTGTGTATTCATTTTATAATTATGTTGTTTTAATTAATCCTTAGAAAAGCAGAGAGCATCTTTATTGATCATATTTGCTTTTAATTAAATAAAAAATTAAAGAGCCGATGGCCATGAGGGCATGGTCCATGGTGCCATGGCACCACTAATCCAAAAAGAGATTAGATTTTTAATCGTTTGTTTTAATTTTATTTAAATCAGTCTGGTTTTTATTTTTTTCAAGTATTTTTTTGTTTCAATAAAATAGATTACTTATGATTTTTATATTTATTTGATAAATTTCAATGTTTTTTATGTTAATATTTCAACAAAAATAAATTTTGAACTACATAAAAACAATTAACCATTCTTTTATACTTATAAGTTATTTTCATTTTCTGAAATACATCACACTTATTTTTTATTATAATAGATTAAAAATAATATTGAATTAAATAAAATATTGAATTCAATTTAATTTTGGTAATCACGTTTTTTAAATTTAAGTTCTTAGCATCTAATATAATTTATAATGAAAAATACTTTTTTTAATGAAAAAGAATATTACCATGAACCTCATTAAAAAAAACTCTAATCTTAAATGAGAAAAAATGTCTATGATATTATTTACAAAGCAAACAGGAGAAACTCGACAAGGAAACAAACGAAACCATCCCAAAGCATTATTAAGCCAAAAACATAAAATAATGCAAATGAAGCAGCCTAGCTTGATCTACTTGAAGAGCCGGCACCGGCACCACCATTAAGCACGTCAAGAATAAAAAGCGGGATCCATAAATTTGTGATAGATTATCGGAAGATCCTTAGTCATTGTAGAAAATACTTTTTATAATTACATCTGTTCATTTTAAATTTATTTTTTATAAACTATTCGATTAATTTCTTTCATTTTAACTTTCGGTTTGATATTTTTTTTTCTCGGCCCTAATCTCAGCCATGGGGCAAAGGACTTTTCCTGAAGTGTTAAAAGCAAATCAATAGAAGAAGAAACAAAAACTACCCCGAGGTGGAAATATGAGCAACATTTTTGGGCTAACTTATTTTGGTTGGTAAAGTATATACCTAAATTGAATATACCCCTAATAGAATACTGATGAAGATCTGATTTCAAATGATTTTTTTTAATTTAAACGTTTAAAAAATAAAACTATTATAAATAAAATAAAATTATGATTATTATTACAAACAAATAATAAATAAATGTAATTACAATTAATGTTTATATTGAAATTCTGATGTAAATGAAATAAATTAGACTGTGAGGGTCATCATTGAAATGAACTTTTATAATACTTGAATTAAATTAATTAATCAATAAATTAATTGTTATAAAAAAATCGTAATCAATAATTTTAAAAAGGAAATACCAACAATCAGATAATTTAAAAGATGAGGTGTTGAATACCTTAAGTAAAGTAGTTCGACTTTTAATACTGTGAAAAAAAACACACATTGAGAGAATTGTCTCATATTAAACTTTTATAAAACTTGATCCCAATTAATTGATTAAAAAAATAAATATAGGTGCTTAAAAAATAATTTTAAAAAGAATGTGAGCATAATTTTCAAGACGGAAATCTCATCAATATGGCAGGACCTGATTGGGAGGTCCATTAGAACTATAAAGGAGGCATTTTTATACAGCATTAAGCACAAACAACCCGTCTCTCTTTCTTCATTCCCTGCCTGTCGTCTCTTTTATTTTCTTTATTCTGTTCATATCAACAGCAAAACAGAAACACAAATAAAATAAATAATAATAAAACTCTGATTTGTCTGCTACCACTCTTTGGTCTTTCTCTTCCTCTCTTTGAAATGGGTTTTCCTTACGAATTGGCTATGAGCCTACGACCCAAATCTGGAGTAACCCAGTTCACTGTTCTCTGCTATTTGAGTGAAAAAAGGCAGGAAATTTTCACTCGTCGCCCCCCATTTCATCTTCTTTAAATGCTTCATTTTACGAGGTCTTAAGTTTTACGCTTTGCTCATTTTACTTTTTTTTTGTTGTTAAATTTCGAAACGTTGTTCGAATCTACCAACACCCATTTGTTCATTTACCCTGGAACCAGGCCTAGCACATACAGGTTCGTGACCACGTTCTTTTTTATTCAATTTTTCATCTTTTTGTTGATCTGTTTGCATGGCTGTAATCTAGTGGTGTTTTAGTTTTATGGGTTTTTTTTTTCTTTTCATTTTGATGTTCGATTGATAGGTAAGGAAGGAATAAGGATGGCCTAGATTCATCAAAGGTTATATTTTTACAACTTGTTTTGGATTAAAGGCTCCTACTTTAGTTAGAAATCTGGTTTAAAACGTGTTTCTTTTTTCCTTTTATATCATTTTGATGTTGATATCTATAAATGGTTTTCTCCTTTTAAAGTAATAAATGACTGGTTCACTTTTTCTGTTTTTTTGCTTCTGCGTTTATTCAATGATATGATTTTAGATTTATAAATGACTAAATTCAGTGTTCTAGCTTTATCTTCTTATGGCCTATGGCTAACATTTGATATGATATGTTGGCTAATTTGTTTGCTTAATCTATTGTATCTGTCTATGTGTATAATCTTACATACATATGATTTATATGTATAAAAAGGTTTTACTTGTTGTTTTCTCCTTTCTCAAGCTTCAAGCTATGGGGTTGCTTGGCAATGGGATTATCATTTTGCTAAGGAAACAAGTTTTTGCAAACATCTAAACATAGTTTGTTTACTTCTGTTGTTTTGAGGGAATTTGGTGGGAGATCAAATTATTGTTTTAACAAATTCGTCACGTTTTAATCGACTTTTGTCTGCCCTTTCCACTTCGAAATTGCTCGACTTAATCATAGTATGGATTGCATAATTTGTCATGCCTTTTGTAATATTATATGTATAGGTCCTTTGATTTGCCTATGTTTTTTTTTTCACATTTCTTCATGATTTATTGCATTATGAGATGATAAATATTTGGGTTGCTTTTGTGAAGTTCATTTCTCAGGAATTTTCTTTACCATGAAAGGAGAGGCTTCATGGATGGGCCATGACAAGTCAAAAGACATCGGCGACTTTGAGTCATTCACGGAACAGAGTGATGAAGGCAATAAAGAAACAACTGTGGTTTCTGCGGACTTAATCCTACCTGATGACTTGCTGGAACGAATCTTGGCTTATCTCCCAATTGCTAGCATATTCAGAGCTGGTTCTGTGTGTAGAAGATGGCATGAGATTGTCAGTTCCAAAAGGTTCCTATGGAACTTGTCAAGTGTCCTATCACAAAAGCCTTGGTACTTCATGTTCATGAGTTCCGATGAACCGGTTGGTTATGCCTATGATCCGATCCTTCGAAAGTGGTATGGCATTGAACTGCCCTGCGTTCAGACTCCCAACTGGTTCATATCTTCATCATGTGGGTTGGTTTGTTTCATGGACAACGATGGTAGAAGCGAGTTGCATATCTGTAACCCTATCACCAAATGTTGCAAGAAGCTCGAGGAGCCTCCGGGTGTGAAATTCTCTGATTACAGTGCACTGTCAATCTCAGTGAACCGGACATCACAAAATTACACTGTATCCATTGTAAAGTCTAAACAAGTTCCTGGAAACTTTTTCCAATGGAACCTTTCGATTCATATTTATGATTCGGAAACAATGATGTGGTCGACCTCCTTGACTGAGGTTCTGTCTGGATGGAGGGGTGGAGATGAAAGTGTAATCTGTGATGGGGTGTTATATTTTCTGATTTACTCAACTGGGGGTGGCACACCCGGGAATCGTCACCGTCTAGTTACATACAATCTCACCAGCCGATCATCCCCATTGACACGGAGTTTTATTCTAGTACCAGGCCCTCTTACTTGTGGTCGACTGATGAACCTAAAGGAAAAGCTAGTCATGGTGGGAGGGATCGGGAAGCAAGATCGGCCCGATATAATCAAGGGCATAGGTATCTGGGTTTTGGATGGTAGGAACTGGGTCGAGGCTGCTCGTATGCCCAGTAAGTTTTTCCAAGGATTTGGTGAGTTAGACGATGTATTCGCTAGTAGTGGCACCGATAATCTCATATACATCCAAAGCTATGGTGCTCCGGCTCTTCTTGTTTTCGACATGAACCGGAAACTCTGGAAATGGTCAACCAAGTGTCCGGTATCAAAGAAATTCCCGCTCCAGCTCTTCACCGGATTCTGCTTCGAACCGAGACTTGAAATTGCTCCATAGTTTATCTCTTGGAATGGTAAAGCGGCTTATATCTTTATGTATGTACTGTGCATATACACATACACAAGTTCTAAATTTTCTTAATTGGAGAGTATTTAAGCTTTCATTTGTAACAATGTTAAAGACTTAAAAGTGTTACTTCAAATTTCTCTGTAGTCTTTTTGACTATGCTGCATATATATTTAGATAAACAAAACATCATGATTCGTATTTATTTTTCGATTTCTAAAGGTGATTGTAAGGTATATCTATTTATAGATATTATTAACCCTTTGATAATGTAAACAAACTTTATAGATATTACGATTGAACTCGTATCTCTCATCATCTGCTTTTCTACTATGACTCATTGTTAGGTCCCAATTTTTTAAATAACCATAACCCATAATGTAAATAATTTTATTGCGGCGGTGGGAAAGGGGGCAAAAGTGGTCTAACGATTACTTGTTTGGCGCGAAAACTGGCCGGGTTTTCTCCCGCCCCCGGCCAATCACCTCCACTCCAATTTTTTTACAACCAACATAATTAGAAACCAATAAAATGGAAATTTCAAAAAAAAAAATGTAACATGATTGGACAAAAAAAGCACTAATCGGATTTCTTTATGATTAACGGTTGCGATGTCAAGTTAAGATATTATATTAACTATCGATATTTAAATTAGAATAACATTTTAATTTTAATTTTTAGTATTATGATATTTTTTTGAATAATTTTTATTTAAGAGAGGGAGTAGAAATTTGCTCCTAATAAGTTTTGAACCAATAACCTAGGGGAGAAAGGAAAGTATCAACCGAGAGCTTAATTGTTGGAATATTATTATTACTTTTTCAATCTTATAATATTATTACTCAAATCATTCATTCCCCTGCTTAATCAAATAAATATTGGTTTTACATCTCCATTACGTTTATTGTTGGTTGAATGAATATTTATGCTACAATTTGTCACCGTGTAGCCGAAGTGTATACGACGGTCCATTGACTGTTGAGTGTTTGTTGATGAAATAACCTTATACTATAAAATATGTTAAGGAAGACTTGGCAACCAATGGCGAGGGCGGCTACGTTTTGAATTCACAACGTAAAAACTTCTCATTCTTATATTATCAGCTTGGGTGGATTTGTTCAACCTACAAGTCGGTGGCCAAGCACCAATACCATAAAATATATGTGCTCCTTCATTGGTATTTTGTTATTCAATTTATTAGTCTATTAATTAAGATCGAATACTATAGAATTTTATTACAGGTCAATTAAATTAACTGATTATCGATTATATAATTTTTTAATCAATAACAGATTCATAAATATTTTCAAAAACACGTATCTTTAGCCTTTTGATTATAATTCGTATGTGGGTGAGTACAAATAAAATCTCACGCGAGTACAATTACTAAAATAGATGATTAACAAAAAGAATCAGATTTTAAAATGTACATTACTAATTGCACCCTACATATCTAGGGACTGAATTATGTAAATCAAAGTAAAGGGATTAAAAGTACAATTATTACCATTTTGAAACAATAGATTACTAGCCAAAGTCGATAATTGTTGGGATTAATTTATCATCATGTGAACACTTTTTGTTGGGATTATTTGGTTATTTTGATAACGTTAATCACTCATACTAATTAAAGGTGACAAGTTGATGTAATAAAATCTGTTTTTTTAAGGTTAGAATTAAACATTCCTTAATCATACCCTTATTTCTTTATTTTAATATAATAGTATTTTTAATTATTATAGACCAACCAAGACAAATATCATTTACCAAAACAAAGGAAAACAAAATTAAAATAAAAATAGCTGACGAGAAAATTATCGCTAAAAACCAAAAATCAAATAAAAGCTTAGATTTTATTTATTTGAAGGGTAAAGTACACAAGAGGGCCCTAAACTATAATAAAATGAATATTTTGGTCACTAAATTTTAAAAATTTACAAAATAATCATTAAATGATCAAATTATTATAAAGTAGTCATTAAATTTATCAAATTATTATAAATTAGTCATTAAATTTATCAAACCATTAAAAATGGTCACTGCAACGTTACCAAATGGTCATTAAATTTATCAAATTGTTGTAAAGTGGTCTTTGAATTTTATTAAATTGTTAAAATGATAATTAAATTTATCACTTTATTATTAGTATAACGTCACAATGACTATTTTGTAATAGTTTGATAGAATTAAGGGTGAACTACACCAGATACCGCTAAACTTTAAGTTTAGTTTCGATTATACCAATAAACTGAAAATTGATATTTTACTTTAGAATTTAACTTTAATTTAGGCTTGAATTATACTATTGGACTGTTAGAATCCGTCCACATCATTGCACGTGGACAATTAGTATTTGTCCACTTCATCGATTTGAATGTCTCAATGATACAATTGAAGCCCAAACTAAAGTTCAGTTCTAAAGTAATATCGATTTTCAGTTTCGTGGTGTAATTGATACTAAACTTAAAGTTTAGTGGTATCTGTTGTAGTTTACCCTAAAACAAATGATCATTTTGTCATTTTTAAAAGTTCAGTGACCAAAACGATCACTTTGTCATAGTTTAATGACCTCGTGTTTACTTGACCCTTTTGTTTTTAAAAATAATCCAAAACAAAAGTTAGTATAAAATGCCTGCAAAGCTAATTCGTTTTTATACTGGATTGTTGGTAATTTACCAGTTGCAGCAACTTAATCAATCTCCTACCTTCCATTAGGCAACGCCAGCTCTTCGTTTTCTAGGGTTTTCTTTTGTTCAGCTACGTGTTTCCTTGTCTCGAATTTTCAGCTTCTTTTTAAAAGGTAGAAAGGGGGCGACAAGCACCGGGAGAGGGTTTAGGTTCAGGTATTGTGATGAGAGACCAATTGGATTCGGATCTGTTCGACCCTAGAAATGAGATGGACTCCGATTGCACGCGTGGTGCTTCAGGCTCCGGCGGTGACTTCGGTTTCGCTTTCAACGATAGTAATTTCTCCGACAGGCTTCTGAGGATCGAGATTTTGGGTGGGCCCTCCGACTGCGCTCCCGATGGTGAAGGTTGTACCAGCATCGCCGATTGGGCTCGCCACCGCAAGAGGCGCCGAGAGGATATCAAGAAGGAAAACGGTTTGTTTATGTTCCCCCCCTTAAGTCTTCCTAAATGGTTCTCGTTATTTCTGTTTGGTTACTTAGAAAATGAGACAAAATTTAAAAAAAAAATGAAGCTTACTTTGCATCTATGTGATTCTCTGTGAACATAAGTTGAGAGAGAATAAAAATGAAAATTAGGGTTCTACTAGTTTTGCGAAATTTGGAAGTTTTGAAGGAAAATTATATCAAGGAATTTCTGCTTGTTGGATAATTTTGTGAATAATAAGGATTGGGTCTCGTTTGTTTTTATCCAGATTCAGTGTTCCTTGAATATTGATAAACGAAGTCTGTTCTATAATTCAGGCTAGTGTTTAACCTTTTTTTTCCTTTATATTTTTTGTAGCTTTGGATCTTAGTATATGTCCTGAGGAGCAGGTTTTAAATGACAACCAACCTGATATGGATGATGCTGTGGGCTGCGAAAATCAAGATGAAGAGGCAGTGGCCATGGTTGAAGAAACCCAATCAGGTTTTGATGTTGTTCTGACAACATACTACATGGTTCATTTACTGCTTATATTAGTTTTTATGCTTAAAGATCTGGAAATTTTCACTTGAACATGGTTACCAAAGACCTTGCTAGTACTTGTGTTTTTTTACTGGATTGCAATTAAGCAAAACACAACTTTAGAAACTTATGGACGTGCAGAATTTATCTTACTAAAGGTGAAGTAATTTTATCTATTTCAGAGTTGTATAATTAACAGAGGATTTTAGTTGTTCTTTTTTGATTTCTTAAATAGTATACTTAACAGAGGATTTTAGTTTTTCACTTTGAATATTTACTCCTTGTTCCATGACTGCATTATCACTGGCTCTTGTTTGTTTCAAATATGGCATAGTCAGCATTTTGATCTTCTTAAACTTTTGTAGGCGATGAGGATGCAAATAGCAATGAATCAAGTTGGAACATGGATTGTTCTACAGTTGCGAGAGTTAGAACATTGCATATCAGCTCTCCCATTTTAGCTGCAAAAAGCCCATTCTTCTACAAGGTAAGATATGTAATTAATAGCAATAGGTTTTTAAATGAGATAGTGGAAATATATATTGTGTTTCTATAGCGCAAGTATAGCTTATAAGAATATTTGTTACCCTTCTCTTCATATGTAAATGCTTATACGTTTAATTGTTTATTCACTGATTGTAGCTTTTCTCAAATGGGATGAGAGAGTCGGAGCAACGACATGTAACCTTAAGAATCAGTTCCTCTGGTATACATAAACTTCATTTAGTTTTCTTGGGTATGTTAGTTATTCAAACAGGTTTGAGCTGGCAAATCCGAAATGACATTTTTTACATTACTTCTGATGTACAGAGGAAGCTGCCCTCATGGAACTTTTGAATTTTATGTATAGCAACACTTTATCTGTCACCACAGCTCCTGCCTTGCTTGATGTGCTGATGGCTGCTGATAAATTTGAGGTTGCCTCTTGCATGAGATATTGCAGCAGGCTATTGCGCAATTTGCCTATGACACCAGAGTCAGCTCTGCTCTATTTGGATCTTCCATCGAGTGTTTTAATGGGCGAAGCTGTCCACCCTTTGACTGATGCTGCTAAACAGTATCTTGCATCCCGTTACAAGGATATGACCAAGTAAGCACCTGTTCATGTTCTGTATTATGTATTTTTTTACATGAGTTGGTAGTTTTATTAACCTTGCTATGTGGTACATGCCTTATCCAGTTTTGGTTTCCTGCAAGACAAAAACCGATCTTCAATAAGATCCGATCTTCATCTTAAACATGGTCCTAGCAGTATTAGTTTCTGAGCTATTTTGATCCGTATATTTTGAAAATGGTCATGTTCAACATGGAATAAACTTTATTGTTCTTTCAAAAAGGAAAAGTAAAAAAGTTTAATGCTATACTCTTGGTAAAACTTAACCTTATGATATAAGGTATTTTTAATGGCAACATAACAGTCTGAACAGTGAGCTTACTTCTCTATCTCTTGTCATTGTCAAAGTGAAAATTATGCATATTTAGAGGGCTTCCATATGCTTTTGCCACGCATTTTACCAGGTTTCAAGAAGAGGTAATGGCTTTGCCACTAGCTGGGATTGAGGCAATATTGTCCAGTGATGATCTGCAAATTGCATCTGAAGATGCTGTCTATGACTTCGTTTTAAAGTGGGCCAGGGTTCAGTACCCCCAATTGGAAGAGAGAAGGGAAGTTCTTGGTTCACGCCTTGCACGCTTTATTCGCTTTCCTTATATGACGTGCAGGAAGCTTAAGAAGGTGTTAGCATGTAATGATTTTGATCATGAATTTTCATCGAAGCTTGTGCTTGAGGCTCTCTTTTTCAAGGCTGAAGCCCCACATAGACAACGGATCTTGGCTGCAGAGGAGTCTGCCACCTTAAACCGTCGCTTTTTTATTGAGCGAGCTTACAAATATCGTCCCGTTAAAGTGGTTGAATTCGAAGTTCCCCGTCAACAGTGCGTTGTATACTTGGACTTGAAGAGGGAGGAGTGTGCAAATCTATTCCCATCCGGACGGGTTTATTCTCAGGCCTTCCACCTAGGAGGACAAGGTTTCTTCCTGTCAGCTCATTGTAACATGGACCAGCAGAGCTCATTCCACTGCTTTGGGTTGTTCTTAGGAATGCAGGAAAAGGGTTCGGTTAGTTTTGCGGTAGATTACGAATTTGCAGCAAGGTCAAAGCCAACAGAGGAGTTCGTTAGCAAATACAAGGGCAACTACACATTCACCGGTGGCAAGGCTGTTGGCTATCGGAATTTATTCGCCATACCTTGGACATCGTTCATGGCCGAAGACAGTCTCTACTTCATAAATGGTGTTCTCCATGTTAGGGCTGAGTTAACGATTAGGCACTAACCATATGAGCTTCGATCCATTTACTTTTAGCTTCATAAAATTCAATATGTATGTACCAAGTTGAACAATGGGCTTGATCTTCTGTTTTTTAATCATCAATTTGCCTGGAATCAAGATGTGATATTTCAGGTCTAGACCTGATTTAATTGAGATTATATTTGAATCGAAAGATATTAAATGTTTAAATATATTTGATTTTATTTCTTTTTATGTATTATACTAACCATGCAAACTGAAGTCAGTCAGCAAACAAATTATTATATTATAAGAGAAAATTTGTGATACAAGGTCGTGTAAAATTAATTTTATACAAACTTGTACATTTATATTATAAAATTTAAATTTTAAAATTTTGACATTAACCCTAAAAAATTAAATCTTAAATCCTATATCTTACATTTTAAACATCAACCTTAAATTATAAATCCTAAACTTTAAATCTTAAATTATATCTCTAACTCTTAAATTATATTCTTAACCCCTAAAATTAAAAGGTACGACCTGTGTATAAAAAATTCCTCTTATTATAATATATGTATACGTATAGTATTAGTATATAGTAATAATAAATAAAATCCAAGTGGAACGCGTTGTGAATTGGCAGAAGCCGGTTGACTTGTAGGAGCAACAAAACATCGTTTTGAGTTTTTGAAGGTTGACCTAGTAAACGGGAACCTCTTCATTTGCAATGTTTATTCTTAATCCCTATGCATTGCAAAATAGCAGCCGTCCACTCCCCAACCAAACCACTACCTCTTTAAAACAATATTATATCTATATATCGTTGCAAATTGTTTATAGACCAACTCATTGAGTGTATGACCGTACATATCTTATTTAAGAAATATGCACATATGTATACAATATACATACACCAACTCAAGTCTCATTGTATATTACCGATGAAGATAATTCCTTTATCGAAATTTAATTATATTTAATTTATTTTTTTTAGTTTTGATGTTATTTTTATTAATTATATCAAATAAATTGATATTATTTATTTTTAAAATATATAATGACGTGATATATATCTGAAAAGACTTATACATATAAACAAATCTTTTTTTATGATAAAGGAGACTAAATTCACCAAAAAAATATATAAAAACCTTCTATTCTCAAAAAAAAAATATATAAAAACCTTCTATATATATTTTAACACATCGAATTTACGAACTTCCAAATTGCATTTGCCTAAAAATAACCAAACCCTAAATTTGGAAGGAGGTGTGTGTAACTACGCATGTTCGTCCTCTCTCTCTCTTACCCTACGGAACTTATCCCTCCTCGTTGCCACCGCTGTCTTTTCCCTTTTTCATCCCAGCACATTTATATAAATAATATTCACTATTTTAATGGAACCCTTTCCTTTATTGTTCCTGTTTTAACTCTTTTGAGAGCTTTCTTTTTGCATTGTAGCGAAAGCTTGAATATTAAAGCTTGATGGGGTAATCTTGATGGGGTCTGATACAAATCGGTTCATCATCTTCATGGTTTTCTCATCGTTTTTATTGTCGGTCATCGGTGGCGGCGGCAGCGGCTCGGGTGGCTTATTTCCGGAGGCGTTAAACGCTTTGTTTCGATATTACGCAAACCAGACATTGGCGATTCATCATCGTACAGGTACATTAAGCCGAGTTTCACTTCCTTCTAATTTCTCCGGCATGGAGGTTTCTGTTGTTAGACTACGTAGCGGGAGTTTATGGGGCAGAGGAGTTGATTCTGAATTTGTTAAGATCCCACCTAGTGTTAGAACATTGCCTTACGTTAAAAGATTAGCTATAGTTTATGATTACATGGGGAATTGGTCTTCGAAATATTATCATGTTCCCGGATATTCGTTAGTCTCTCCGGTCATCGGCTTCGAGTTTTACGATTACACGGATTTAACGGTTGGAAATTCGACATTGAACGTCACCGGGGAGTCAATTTCGATTCGCTTTCCTTATTTAGGCACGGGAGAGAAAAATGTGACACGACTTAAATGTGTCGGATTCGGAAATAACGGGTCCTTTATCGAGTTTAAGAACATAACAGAGAGACATGTTTGTGGGACCGAAAAAGCAGGGCATTTTTGCATTGTGATACCGGCATTGACACCGCCTCCGCCGTCGCCGATGCCGAAGCCGGAGAAGAAAGGGAGGGATTGGAAATGGTGGGTTATAGGGTGTGTCATCGGAGCCGTGGGGCTAGTGGTTTCGGTTTCGGTGGGAGTGGGAGTGGTGGTGGTGAGATGGTGGAGGAAGAGGAAGATAAAGGATATGGAGAAGGAATCCGATTCATCGGTTGCACTGGATACGTTTTGGGTTAGGGGAGATCGTAAAATGCCTTGTGCTTCAATGATCAGAACACAGCCAGCACTTGAGCATGATTATGTTCCTTGACCCACACATTCTTTGCTTTTCTTATGTTGTTAGGTTGTAGGCAGTTTTTGAATTGTAATCTTGAATTCTTAATCTGGAATTACTTGCAATTTATTTTACACAAATTCTCCGATTATATTCGAATTCAAATTGTACTTTACTTAAAGAGTATCGAGTTTATTTTCACTCAATCAAACTAAACTATAATTAAATTATTCAATTACATTCTCTAATTGTATTTATGTCAAGCATTAAGGATTGAGCATTATAATTAGAAAAGTGGAAACTAAACATGAGTTGGCAACCCCACCCAAGGCCGGCAACTTTAAAATATTGGGTTTATTGTTATGCCTGCAAAAGCTGCCCTCAGGTGAACAATTTAATATTGTTTCTCTAATTGTAATTGGAACCACAACAAATGGAAATTCCTCTTGTTTATGTTATCAATAAATATATCATAAACATCGGCTAATGCTATCATAATTAATTATTATATATGTTCATGGAGGAAGAAGAAGAAAGATTGGTGCTATATTTTGTAAGTAAACCCAACCCATTGGGCCTTTATTTATAGACATAGTTTGTGGTCTATGGTGGCATTGGCAAGGATCTAGTTGTAGACCCATATCACTAAAAGCAACACAAGAGTTGGGCAGCTAATCAAATTAGGCTTAGCTTGGACCGCATTGGAATATAGCTCATATTAAGATATTCGTCTAGAAGGCAGAACGAGTTTTTGACCATTATTTAAATGATCGTAGATTTTAAAATATATTTTGAGATACTTCTATTTCTGATTTTTTAGAGAAAAAAAAAGAATAATAATTGACTAAAAAGTCCAACAATTTTTAAGATTTACATTTTCTCCAATTTCTTATATCGAAAATATTTTGTAAATGAGATGAGAATGGGATGTCAAAATTTTGCATGATCTCTAGGTCAAATAGGACCCACCCAAGGGGTTGCTTAGTAAACCAAGTTGTTGGACGACACGTCACATTGTCGTCTGAATTTTTCAAAACTTCTTAATCCCATATGCCATAAGGATCAAATATATATAATTTTTCCATGCTCTGTATTATTTATTTTTGGCAAGTAGGCAGGGAACCACTTTGAGAGGGTCTATATAAAATTTTTAAAGATTTTAAAAACTTAAATTAATTTTTTTCGAAGATTTTAAAAGATTTAATTTAAAATTTTTATTAAAAATATAGGAGTTTAACTAAAATTTTCAAAAAAATATATCTATACTTATCAAGACTTCTAAAATGTTTAGGAGAGAATCTAATTAAAATTTTTTATAAATTTTAAAATATATAATAATTTTTAAAATTTTTAAAGGTGTCATTAAAAAAATTAATTTATTAAAAGACTAAATATAAAAATTTTAAATTTTAGAAGATCGTAACTCGTTGTCGTTGGCAGAGTCATATGCCCCATGCAACGTGGTTCATTTCTATGCCTTCGATATACGAATTCTTGACCGTTGATTCCCCTTACGTCAATAGTGGACTAGGTTGTTGAAATTTAATTAAAGTTTTTGTTTTTGTTTTTATTTTTATTTTTATTTTTAGGGTAAAGTACACATATGGTCATCAAATTTTTAGGGTACTTCCATTTTGGTTATCAAAATTTTATAAGTTTTATTAGAATCATCTAACTTTTATTTTGCTTTCATTTTGGTCACTTTCGTTACATTCCATTAGAAAATGACGACGCGACCGTTAGTTTTTATTTTAATACACTTGCAGCTAATTAAAAATAAAACTATTCCCCCTAAAATTAAAACCATTTCAAGAACTCCATTGAATCATTTGTTCATCTAAAAATTCACCAGCGCCTCTCATTGTAGAGAGAATTATGTTTCACTTTCTACTTGTCACACGAGAAAATAACTATGGCGATTGTGAGTTAATCGGTTACTTTTCCTCACTTGTTCAAATGGTTAGAAATAAACAGCAACAATTTATCTTTCAACAATGATCAAAGTCCTAAAATAAAGAGAGAAATAAAAAAGAGAACAAAAAAATATTTTAAAAAATCAGAACAGTGACATATATAAGATGATTTTGATAAAAAAATTGATTGTCGTGTTAGAATTATAAAATTGACAAAATCATTGCAAATGAAGGGGCTTTGAAGAATGATGCTACTGTGAATTGATTTTATTCAAACATAGAAAACGTATAATCAGAGAAGTGGTTCGAAAAGTTCTATTTCATTTGAGCTTTGTTTGTAGTGTTTCTGATTTACAAAACCTTAAAAAATCGATTTTAATATCTTGAGTTTTCTTGTTATTCAAACTCTTTTTTCTGATGACTAAGCTCCTCTACTCTTTCTCTCGGCCTATACACTCTCATATCTGCCAGCCTCAATAAAATTTTAGCTGATCTCTTGCTTTCATGGCGGCAGCAGGAATTTCTTTTTGAAATGATTTTATCTTATGGGGGAAATAGTTTTAACCTCTAGTGGAAATGGTTAACTTTTGAGGAAAATTATTTTATTTTTAATTAGCTGTAAAGGTATTAAAATATATTATTTTAATTAAAAAATAAAACTAACGGTCATGTCATTGTTTTTTAACGGGAAAAATCAAAATAAAAACGAAATAAAAGTTGGGTGACCCAATAAAACTTTTAAAAGTTTAGTGACTAAAATAAAATTTCCTTAAAAGCTTGGTGATCATCTGTGTACTTTACCCTATTTTTTATTTCATAACGATACTCTAAGTGCACACGTGGCGCTGTATTGAGATGACCTGGTATCAATTGTTCGAATTTCATTTGTTGCGATCAATTTAAGCTGTCTTGAAAGGAAAAGGAAAGAAAAGACAAAATTAAGAGTATCAAGAAGCTTAGGTGGCAAAAGCAAGGGGTAAATTCAATTAGATGCATAGATGAGTACTCAATCCATTCGAAAAATTAAACCATGTGTATATCACATATGAAAAAGATATATGTATATTGTATATAATTATAAAAAATCGTTTAAATTATAATTAATTAGTACCACAATATTATAAATATTTATAATTAATTTGAACACAACTCAAACAACTCAACTTAACTTGAAAAAAATTTAAATATATTTTGAGTTAAAAATAGAACTCATCAACTTGATTAACTCTAATTTTTTTAACTCAACTCGATCGGATATTCATCTATAATTAAATGTTCAAGTATGGTTATTGGTGGATTCCAAAGGATCTATTCATTGTAGTTAAATCTCACACAATTAGAAATATTCAAAAGTCTTTTATTATTGAATTAGATGGAACACGACCACGTCAGCACCATGACGGGTGGAATAGGTTGGATTCGTCTCCATACCTGATACGCGTAGCTCGACTTACCAGCGCACACGTTTACACTTTAGAGTCCCGTACAAAAATTATTAGATGGGTCGTATTATTTATGGTTTTATTTAATAATAATTTTTTATTTTATTTTATTTTTAAAGTAATTTTTTACTTTTTTATATGTCATTAAAAAATAATAATTATTTAAAAGTTATATTAAAATAAATAAATTTTATTAGATAAATTATAAATAATATAATAAGTTTTATCTATCTAATAATTTTTTGTCCGGTGAGGTTTGATTTTATAAAATGGCGACGCGAATATCGAATGGGCCAACTCAACAACCAACCTTGTCACCCGTGCATACGGTGTATTTACGTATTTGGCTCCTTTCTACGACACGTGTTAGGTGACGTGGTTGTTGCCTTGGCGCTTCATTTCCTTTCTTCTTCTTCAGTCTCCTTCCCCTTCTGTTATAATCTGCGAATTGAATTAAAAACAAACTCTTTTTAACTTTTGTTGAGTTTCTGAGTAAATAAAGATAATGCAGTCTTTTTCACTACTTTATGCTGTGAAGTGTGAATTACTCTTTCCCTGCTAAGGGAAGGTAGAGTTTCGGATTTGTTTCATATTTTCAAGGTATGTTAAAATTCAATTTCCAGGTGTAGTTTCTTATTTTTTGAAGCTCCCTCTCCCCCGTTATTATTGATTGAGTGGATTGTTGCGTAAGGTTATGTTTGGCTGTTGAGAAAGCTGATGAACGTGCAGGATTAGATTTAGATTTAGTTCTGGATTTTTTTTGGTGAGGTACTGTAGAAAAATGGATTTGATTTGAAGCTATAATGATCAAGATTTTGATTGTTGTGAAAATAAAATCCGTCGAGCTTCGTAACTTTAGGCTTTTAGTAATTTTATGCGTTTTTCTGTTCGTAGATCTCGTAAATTGGTGACATCCTCTGCTCAGAAACTTTGGATTTGCGTGACTATTTAGGCTGATTTTCTTTGGTACTGAATTTCATTAGACGACGAAAATTGAATTAGCGGTCATCGGAACCTGTTCGTTTCAAAATTGTTGTGGATTCATCTACGAACAAATTATTTCACAGGGGGAAAATGTAGAAATCTTTAACTGCATACTCAAGGGTATTTTTGTCCTTCAGTTAACAGATTAAATCGGCGATTTGTCTTCGTTCTTTACGTATCATCTTACACCATCTCGCTAAGTGAGTGACAGACTACTAGAAAGACGGTTGTACCTTCATCGTTGTTAAACGTTAAAAAGTGCAAGTCCGAAACTCCTGTTTGATTCTAGAGGAAGGTGATGGAATGTCTGTATCTCTGTTTTAGTTAAAAAGCAATAGAAATTCTAACATTAAATCACAACGACTCAAATCTAATCACAATTCGGTGACAATTTGCTTGTTTGTATGATGTTTTCCTGAAGACATTCCTATTGTCATCAAGAAATTTGCATTCAAGCACAACTTCATTTTTTTCTTGTTGACTTCAGCTGAGAGATAGGTAATTGAAGTTCTCGAAGTTAAGTTTCAGCTTTGGTGCTTGACCATGGGAAGCAGCGATGAAGGGAAGTCATCTAAATCTGACAAATCATCTTCACCATCGCCACCGGTATGTTAATAGATTATGTCTGTTTATATGTTGAATCTTGGAAAAAGTTGTAGCTTTTCATACTTGAAAAGAATAACTGCTATGATTGTATGATTATCCAATTTGTTTCAGGGAAAGATTTTAATGGTAGCTGTAGTAGAATTTGCCGACTATTTAAATATGTAGATTAATCTTTAAAGCTTATATCTGAGTGTTAGCCAATCCTTTTCTATCCACAGGATCAGAGCACTACTCGTGTCTATCCCGATTGGGCAGCTATGCAGGTTATCTTACTAATGCATGCACTTTGTTACCTCTTTCCTGCTGCTGTTTTGAGGCATTTCTTAACTAAAGTTCACAATCTATTCTTTAATGGAATTACTAATGGGGATTTTATGGTTCTTTGTTACATGTTTAGGCATATTATGGTCCTCGATTTGCTATGCCACCATATTATAATTCAGCTGTGGCATCTGGTCATGCTCCTCCCCCCTATATGTGGGGGCCAACACAGGTAATTCACATAGCTCCAGTGCATTTAATAACTTATTCGAGTTTTTGTTGAACTTCTCTGTAAATAATTAGAGAATATACTAATTTGACACTTCCAGCCAATTATGCCACCTTATGGGCCGCCTTATGCAACAATCTATCCTCATGGGGGAGTTTACGTGCATCCTGCAGTTCCCATGGTAAGTTTATTTCACCAGTATCTGTTAATTAGAGTATTATTTAAAAAAAAATCTAGGAGTTCATCTTGTTTTGCATTTTAGATACAAATACATAGCTTATTTCGCTTGGGTATGTACAGTACACGTGCTACTGTATAATTCTCACCTTTCTTACTGTCATACGAGTAGATAGTAATTTTTAATGCTTTCCGACTCGTAATACTCCTGGATTCCTTACCTTACCATTATAACTAGAAACACTAAATTAAAAAGAAAAAGAAAATTGCATCGTACAAGTGCTAAATAAAGCCAAGACCTCTGCTTCTGTTGTATCATTTTATGCCCTAATGAATTTGTTATCCATTTGCTCCCGAAATACAGGGATCGCATGGTCATGGTATTCCATCATCACCTGAAGTAAGGACAGAGGACTAAGGAGGCTTTTGTTGTTGAATGAATCTTTATAAACTGTTGCTATTTTTATCCTTAATTATTGTTGATACGAATGCATATTCACTGCTACCATGAGTTAGCTTGCAAGTTGTCATTCTTTGCTTTAAGCTAATATGGTGATGAATATAACCAGAGCATTGTAATGCAGGCCCCTGTGGAAACACCTGCAAAGTCCTCAGGAAATACAAACCAAGGTTTAATAAAGAAGCTGAAAGGATTTGATGGCCTTGCAATGTCAATAGGCAACGATTCTGCAGAGAATGCTGAAGGCGGGGCTGAACCCCGACCGTCCCAGAGGTTTGTTAATCTTTTCTGGACGAACTATTACTATTATTTAGGAGATCACAGCTATGCCTTAGCAACCTATTTGTAAGATACTGCATGACCAAGTGAACTTTTTCCAGTTGATCCGTAGATGATCGACTAATTTTTATGATCATGTGGACAGTGTGAAGACTGAAGGTTCCACTGATGATAGTGATGGGATTACAAATGCGGTGAGATCTCATTTCTATCTGTATAACCTATTTCCAACAACTTTCTGGTTTCTTTATAAGTTATTTTATTTGAATTGTGCCTTAAAAGAATTATAAGGCTCCAAATGCTAAAGCTTACTTTTGTTATTGCGTATCATCTGTCAGGCGGGTCAAACAAGAAGGAAAAGAAGCAGGGAGGGAACACCAACCATTGGTATGATCCCATTCTTCACCATATTTATTGTTGATGTCTAATAGAGTTTACCTGAAGCTCAACGTTTTCCACCAAATTTAGGAGATTATCATTTTTACATATTAATAGGAAATCCCATTAGAGATCTGCAGGCTCACTTCTGGGAACTTGTATGTGGGTACTTGGACACATGAGTAATGACCTCGATATGCAAAAGTTTTTTTGTGATTTCTGAAGCCAACTTGTGTTAGAAAAATGAAAAGACTGAGATTTAAATTACTGAATCTTGGGAGACACCCGGTCCCACTTCCATTTGTGAGGTTTAGGCATATTGATTACGGTTTTTGTGTTATCAGGTGGAGAAGGGAATAATGAAGCAAGATCTAAACCAGTTGCTACGCGGGAGGTGACTGCAACCATTTCTCCTAAACTAGTTGGACCTGTACTTTCTCCTGGCATGACCACGGCTTTGGAGCTTAGGATCCCTCACAACATAAATGCTAAGTCCAGTCGTATGAGTGCGAGTGTACCTGGTGTAATGCCATCTGAAGTCTGGTTGCAGGTAATTTTGCCCGAATGGACCTACAGTATATCAGTTCTTTATATCCTTGCTTTTGAAGCTGTGCTTCCTAGCTTTCTTGTAATTCGAACTGTTTTGTTGCTTCATTAAGGAGCTAATGCTGTTGATCACAATGGTAGTGAATGCGCATTTTAGTGTTTTCTTGTTTTTGGTGACGGCTGTTAACCTTTAGCTAATTCAAATGAATTTCAACTAGAATGAACGGGAGCTGAAGCAGGAGAGAAGGAAACAGTCTAATAGAGAATCTGCTAGAAGATCAAGGTTGAGGAAGCAGGTATTAGAAATATATCCGGTTTCTCGACTGCTTAAAAACATACCATTCTTTCATCGAGCCTCTTTGGGGTATATGAACTATAACAGTGGAATGATCTGAAAGTAATGCACTGCACTCTTGTATAGGCCGAGACAGAAGAGCTTGCTCGTAAAGTCGAATCCTTGACTGCAGAGAATGCAACACTTAGATCTGAAATAAATCAACTAAATGAAAAATCTGAGAAACTAAGGCTAGAAAATGCTACATTAGTGGTACGAACGTTTACCCTTTTCGTACTTCATTTCCCTCTCAACTCCATATTTATTGCAACACTTTTGCAATACAGGAGGGACTGAAAGATGCCGAACGAGGATATGCACAGGAGATTATTATGAATAAGAAAGAAGGCGAAGAGAAAAAGTCGAACTCGGGTGCCAAGTTACATCAACTCTTTGACCCGAGTCCTATAGCCGATGCTGTGGCGGCTTGATGAGAAGAGGTAACCTGAGTTATTTTTCATGTTAAATTTGAGGAACAATGTAGCTTTGGCATGTAATTTATAACCCAAAACTACTGCTAACAGTTAGCAGAGGGACAAATCAGTGTTTGTTAGGATTGAAACTATATGTTTAGCCTTCTCGTGGCAGAACTGGTGAATTTTTATTCGAAAATCAGAGTGCTGAGAAAGCTTAGAAAGAATGCAGTGTATATTAACGATAAATTATATTTTCGTTTAGGGAAGAATCTTGGAAACCGTCTAATATGTAAATCTCTTATGATTATGCGAATTTTAATGTGTGAAATGAGAACATTACCGTTTCTCATCAGTATAATGATTAATTGCATTCTCATCCCATAAAAGTTAATAATTCAATTATGATCTCCATAAATACAATTTTACCTTTATCCTGCATACGTTTTAATCATGGTTGTAATATTTAATAGTTCATAAATTGTTTTTTAAAACCTACTTTTTTTAAAAAAAATAGTTTTCTATTTATAGCTGCCGCAATTTTTTTTTCTTTTTTACTTAATCGGCGACGACAATCAGTATTAGTACTGATTATCGACCACCGTTCATTATTTGTTTGTTCTTTCATATTTTATTATCTCAATTTTAATAAAAATTTCTGCTTTTGTGGCACGTGTTTCCTTTGACTTTATGGAATGCTTTTTATTAATTTTTGTAATTCGTTTTATCTGTCGTTTGACACGATTTCAGCATATTGTAGCGGTCGTTTGGTGCTTATATAGAGATTCTCCTGACGCTAGTTTTCTAATATAATTTTTTTGGTGGTCATAGAAAATATTAATCTCCACTCGTTTGATAGTTTTGTTATCCGATGTAATTAGAACTGTGTAGCAGAGCAATCTGCTTGATAGTTTGATTCGCTTGTCACTTTTTCATCCTATAGAGCGTTTCGTTTAGCTATAGACAATGAGATTTATAAAAATTTCTGAATTTTGATGGTATGTTAATTTTCATAGAATGATTTATTTTTTTTTACACTTTTGTATAAATTTTTTTGGTAGATTAATTTTTTTTCTTTTTGATGCATTGTATTTGTAATATCTTTCATAGTAATTAATAAATTTAGATGTCATTGTTCAAAAAAATAGTTTATAAATTAAATATTTTTGTATGTCTATGTATATGATATTTAAGGAGTATATTTATATCTTAATAGAGTTATGATTTTTTAGATCGAATGTTTATATTAATCTTTTATATATTATTATATTTTATAAAATTAATTGCAGTAGTCATTTTTAAATTATGACCATTATTTTAAATTGATTCTTATATTTCCAAGCATCCTAATTTCATTCCTAAAATTATGGATGCCTATCAATTAGGCTCTTAAGTGTCAAGCCAATTAGTTTCTTCTTTCTTAAATATTTTCCTTTATCGTTTTTATTTTTGCTTTTTAAATATTCAAATAATAATGCATCAACGATGGCGCAACACTCAACAGTTTAATTAACGGTAGGATTAGTTGATGTACACCCATAGTTTACTGATAAAATTAGTACATTTTAAATTTTAGAGATTAATTTAAAACGAGTGTTATAATTTGGGATATTCGTTGAAATTAACTCTATTTTATATCATGCTCATACAATTTAATCGTGTGTGTACATCCACTGCACAATGCACATGAGATTGGGGCAACGAACATGTGGGGCATGATGCCACAAACAAAGACCAAAGCTGAAGGCTGCCCATATGATTCAAAATCCTAATCCACCCCAAGCTTTGCCAACTTTTTTCTCCACCACAATTCAAAAGGTTTTAAAATCCTAATTCCCCGTTGTTTTTATTGAATTAGGTGTGCAGGTTGGAATCGTACAAATATTTTTTTAGATGATTGACGACTCACATCGTACAGATAAAATAAAAAAAAATAGTTTGAAATCGAGTTTTTTAAAAAGAATAATATTTTTTTATTGAGATAAGCTTTTGGATTTAGCCACTTTGTTCTTTTGAATGAATGACTTTCACATCAGAGATAGAGCGAGGGGTTGGGGCAAGCGGTCGTCTCTAAAAGTTTAAAATCGTATATAATTTATTTATTTTATATTTTATTAAAAAATTATTTTTATTCTCGTAAAATTTTTATAAATTCGTCTCTTAAAATTTTATAAATTCGCTCTTAACATAAAATTATGCGTCTATTCATGTCTCATAGAAATTGGTGTAAGCATAATTCCAGTGATGACAGTGTAATGTACATGTGATAAGAAAACAATGTAATGCATTATAACGTTAAAAACAATACGTCAATGAAGGTGTTCGGTGGTGTTTCTTGAAATTGGTGTAAGCATAAAATTATGCGATTGTATGAATTGACGTGTGACAATTATTTTTAATGTGTATTATCTATAAAGTTTTCAAAATGTGTATGAGATTCTTTTTCATTTTTAATATTTTGATAAATTTAATTCTGATTAGGTTTCAAATTTTAGTCACCTCTTAAATTTATGTCGCCTGCAATTTTATTTTTCTTTCTTTGGTTGGTAGTCGACAATTAATTTT